>BQNB010004828.1:0-105538 GCA_026074375.1 Tanacetum coccineum
TGGAAATCAAGTGACGATGATCAAGATGATGAGCAAGCTCAAGATGATGACAATGCAGATAAAAATGACGTTAATGAGACTATTCAGGATGAAGATGATGATGACCATGACGATGATAAGAATGTTAAAGAAGATGATGATGAACATGATGATAATGAGAAAGCTCAAGATGATGATGATGAAGAACTGACTGAATCAGATGATGATGGTGATGATTTTGTACATCCAAAGCTCACAACTCATGATGATGATATAATACATGAAGAGGAAACTGATGAAGATGATTCTCGTATTTCATCATCAGATGACGAAGATAGTGACAATGAAGTTGAAGGAGCGAATGTTACCGGAGCAAAGTTGGATGAAGATGCTACAGATGAAAAGGATCAAGGAAATGAGGCAGTCGAAGATACCAATACCGATCTTGATGGAAGAGATGCTGAAATGACAGATGTTATAATACCCCAGGTTCAAGCAACCCAGGAAACTGAAGACACTCATGTGACCCTAACTCCGGTTAATCCTGATGGTCAACAATAGAGCTCGTCTGTATCATCTGGATTCGTATCCAACATGCTGAATCCAAACCAAGACACCGGTGTTGATGATATTTTTAGACAACCTACTGAAGCCACCTCTCTCATTGATACTCCTGTAACAACCATCGGACTGCTCTAAATGATCGCCTCAAGGGTATTAGAATGGAGTACTTGCCACAGATGTTTTGGAGCCAACGTGACAAAGCAAACGCAAGAGCTATGATCCAGGCGATTGACAAGAGGCTAAAGACAAGGAGGATAATGAGGAGTTTGGAGAGATTTGTCGGTGGACGACAATACGGGGGTGACCTACGGCTTCTACAAAGGACCATATGATTTATCATATGTTGTTCTCATCTTAAAAAGGTCTATCCTCGTAAACACACTTATCTTGTGAATATGTGCATTATTAGTGTAGACTTATTGGTGAATTATAAGATGTGCTCGAGTACAAATTTTTCAAGAATTTCTCAGTAAATTCAAAATTTTAAAATAATTGTACTCGGCATCATCTTATAAACCCTCAAAGGTTGAGGGGGAGCAATAACATGTTCCAATCTGATGATCATATCTCATTTTGTCCCCGAACGGTTAATCAATTGATATCCAAAATATCAAGGGATTAACATTTTGGATAAGGGGAGAAAATGTGATTAACCGGACTTAATAAATACTGACAGAAGTGATCAAATAAAATGGACTCAATGCACTCCATACCTAGCATGTACTACGATTACGGTGCACATGTTAAGGGGGAGCCTTTTAGTGATAATGAAAAACTCTCAAAGTGTAAATCTTTTGATATTTATATCAAACACTTTGATTGAAATTTTCAATGTTTTTGGAAGGATTGTGATGAAATACCCAAAAGACTGACCATGTTCTTAAATTTATGAAGTTATAAGGCGGTTAGGCTTAGGTTTTCAGATCCCATGATCCAGCCAGAACCGGAGGGATCTACCCAGGGATATCCACTAGATAGTGTAGAAGTCCTTAGGTATGATTAAAAAGGAGAAAAAGTGAGAACAGGGAATAATGCCGACTGAGATGGAGCTAACACTGGAACAAACCCAACAAGGTGTTAGTTATGAAGTCTCGGTATGCATTGAAGGGGTTGAAGAATGAAAAAGAAATGTAAGGATAAAGGGTGAAAATAAAGAAGCCCTCCATAACACTTAGCAGAAACCCGGAGTTCAATAATAAGCTGTCAGAAACACTCATGTTGCTGACATTGAAGACAGTCATGGACCCAGTGACGCTAGGCACAACCCACTCCCAGCTACTCAAAGTCAGAAAGACTTTGTTTCAAAACTCACGAAGATACACTCATTTCTATTGACTTTCTCACTCCGAGTTAGTTGATATTGAAAAGGTGGCACTCAGCTCCAGCCTCCGATCACTAAAATCAAAGTGCACTATTGAGTCTAGAGCCAAAAGAGATCATCCATAAATCTCATTAGGACACTTCCAAATTCTTCTTGCTAAAAGCAACACAATGTGAATTACAAGACATGTTTAAGAGTCCTTCGCATTATCCTTGTGATTTTGCCAGAACATCAGAGTGAATTCATTCACAATGAAGATGGAAATCCTGCTTGAGTCAACATCAAACAAGCTCATGGTAGGTAACTTGTGCGATTCTTTATGAATCAAACTTGTGACAACTGGAAAGAAACGATGGTGCGATTCTATAAGAATCAAACTTGTTCCAGGAAATGGATCAACGGTTGTTAGTGAATTTTTGAAATGATAAACACTCTCGTGGTGTCGCAAAAACAATTTTGTAAGTGATGCACGATGCTTATCAAAGTCAATTTTCTATACAAGTACGTGAGAATGTAACTCACTGGTTCACTCTTATCGTGCTGTCTGCTTTGAGACGTTCCGATAATGAGAACATGCTGAGTACGATGAATCTAATACTTATGTGTTAGAAAGATTCAATACTACAGCTGGAAATCCTGTCAATAAGATTCTTCTTAAATTGAATCTATCTGATCACAAAAAAAAGTCCAAATCCTCACGGATTTCGAAGGAGTGCTCCAACCAAACCATGGCGCATGACCAAAGCCATATTCGTACCCTCTGCTTTATGCTAACTGTTTTATGCATGGAGCTCTATGTAAAATTGTGGTGGAGTTCCTGATTCCAGCTGGCTCACAGAATTCCATAACCACATGCTCATACAACCCACCGACAAACGTAAATCATCATGAAAGCTCAAGTACATGTTTCAAGACTTCCGCTACTCTGATACCAACACATCTTTCTAGAAGTGTCCAAAGTGTTTAAAGTTAAGAATTTTCAAGAAAGATGCAACATTAAAGCCTTTCAAGAAGGGTATGAGCAATGTCGAATCCAGAAGTCGCAAGTCCACAAGGTGGCAAAGTTACAAGTTGGCGTAGAGATTATGCTTGGTTGATGATCTCAAGATGCTCAAGATCACTATGTCAAATACAAGTTCAAGGAACAAGCTCAAACCAAGAAGTCAATGATCACTACAACATATTCACAAGAGAAAGACAAGAATACGAGCTAAAGACTAAGGATAAAGCATAGTATGCTAGGTTTAAAGTTTGTAAATTGGAGTGACCTCCCTTAGGGGGAGATTGTTGGAAACACGAAAAGTGTCGGTCACTTCCAAAGTTGTAACAAGTCTTAGCTCGTAGTTAGTATAAGGATTAGATTAGTAATCTAGTCCGGCCCAAGGCCCATGGGTGGCCCAACTCCAGCCCATGGGCCGGCCATGGTAGTATTTATACACCCTCTCCTAGTCTTGGAGAGGGTTGGTTGTTCATTTTGTTATCCATTCATTCCATACATTCCATAATACACATTCATCCATTCCATCCAAGTTTCTCTAACAATCCAACCCACATCTCACTTATTGTTCTTGGTTGATTCATTAGATTACTAGTATTCTTCAATTATGTTCGCGAGTGTGTTGAACTGAGCGAAATAAGGATACTTAAAGTTCACACAGATAACAATCTAGCTTATCCTTTTACAAAGGCTTTATCAAATAGGAAGCTTACTCAACATGCTAGGAGCATGAGGCTTCGTCCTGCTAGTAGTTTCATGTAGATCTGTATTTTAGTATTTGGATAAGGGATGTTAAAACAATTTTATTTTATGATAATGATACGTTGGTATTTTGTTATTTTATATCATAAATTGTCTCCTATATTTGCATGTTTAGATCCATGAATAATAAATATATTATTCTAAATTAATCAGTTATCGATTAACAATATGGGAATATTATTAAACTAAGACAATTCTGAGTGATTGGTGATATTGGAGATATTAAGGATGAGTCCACCAAACTCACATGATATTCACAAGATGAATATTGGATTTCCCCGCCACAAGAACATTACTTTATAGATCGACGTCATCAAGTGAATCTTGTACGTGATTTTATTTACATAAATCCTTAGACTTGAGACGCAAGTAGGTTTAGCATATGTGGATATTCCTTCCTGATAAAGTTTAAGTTGTCCTGAATAAGGTAACTAATAAGGGTTATGTCAGAATAGTTTATGCCATATGATGACTAGACACTTGTAGTCAATATAGAATTTGTTCCTTTAAATTGTTAAAGAAGATACCAGTATAGTTTTAATTCAAGACTCAACAATCACGTATCAAACACAATTTCTTTCTACCACCGACCGATCAAATTGTAATCTTTTGATATCACAATGACGTCTCTTGCTGATAAATCACTTCTCTCTGGAGGTGACAACAAACCACCGATGCTGGAAAAACACTTGTATGATTCATGGAAAAGCAGAATGGAACTTTATATGATGAATAGACCACATGGAAAGACTGATACTTGCCATCTGTTAAAAAGACCACTTGTATGCCGTTCAATCACTGAGGATGGAGTAACAAGGCTAAAGAAATGTTGAGCTAACTCCACTGAAGCTATCAAGCAGATTGCGACATCAAAGCAATTAACATCATTCTCCAAGGCCTACCAACTGAAATCTATGCTTTAGTGAGTCAACATCGTGTAGCAAAGGATCTTTGGGAGAAGATTAAACTGTTGATGCAAGGAACATCATTAACCAAACAAGAACGTGAGTGCAAGCTGTATGATGAATTTGATAAGTTCACCTACAAGAAAGGAGAGACGTTGCATGAGTATTACTTGAGGTTCACTCTATTACTCAATGATATGAACATTTACAAGATGCCTTTGGAGCAGTTTCAAGTGAACACCAAGTTCTTAAACACTCTTCCTGATGAATGGAGCAAATTTGTCACTGATGTTAAACTGGTCAAAGATTTGCACACTACAAATGTTGATCAACTTCATGCTCATCTGCAACAACACGAACGACATGCAATTGAAGTTCGTTTGATGCATGAACGCAACCCTGATCCTCTTGCTTTAGTTGCATCTCATCAGTTAACTCAGCCAGCTTATCAATCTCATCTACACACTCACCCACAGTCTCTACTTCAACATCATGTTTCACCATATCAGCATTCACAGCTTGTTACACCTTATCATCATCAACAATTCTCAACCAATCAATCAACACCTCTTTCAATTTCTTATCCAACAAATGAGTATCAATCCACCGTACACCACAACGTTTATTCTTCAGCAACCATTCACCCACAGTTGGAATAGGCCACCCACAAACCTATTCAGCAGCAACAACCCTGACTTTTCCCAATCGAACTAGAATAATAATAACAAAAAAAACCAGTCTAGTTGTTCCAGTTAACTCCAAAGGGGGATGATCCGATTGACGCAATTAATCACAATGATGTCATTCTTGACTGCTGTTGTCCACACGATCGCGGTATCCTACTACCAACAATCAGTTAGACTTCTTCAAACCCTCGTCACAAAGCTACCATCTAAGAAAGTAAAAGTGACAGTAGCAAACCTTTCAGGGAGACAAACTTCTTATGCTGTCTAGGAACAACAAGAAAATCACACCTGGTGCAAGTATAAAGCAACACAGGGAAACAAAGGACGGTTATTTGTTACAATTGCAAAGGGGAGGGTCATATTGCCAAGCAATGCACAAGCCCCCAAGAGGAAAAGGGATGACACATGGTTTAACGATAAGTGTTTTGGTTCAAGCTCAAGCAGGTGGACAAGCTTTAACAGAGGAAGAGATAGCATTCTTGGCAGAATCCAAAGACACCAGACGTCAATACCACTCTCAGACAGTCATCACCCACAATGCTGCTTATCAAGCCGATGATCTGGATGCCTATGACTCTGATTGTGATGAACTCAATTCAGCCAAATTTGAACCATGGCCAATCTCTCAAGGAATGGCTCAGATGCACTCACTGAGGTACACAATCAAGATAATCTGAACTATGACTTATTCAATCAAAGTGAGCAGATCATGACGTCTTCTGAACAGTCTAATGATGTGAGTCAGTCAGAAACTGACATAATCAGTGATAGCAATATCATTCCTTATTCTCAGTATCTGAGTGAAACACAACAGGAAACTGTTCAGAATTCTAACTCTTCTGCTCAACAAGATGTCCTGATATTGTCTATGTTTGACCAAATAACTACCCAAGTGACGCATTGCAACACTGTTAATAAAGCTTTGACTACCGAGCTTGACAGATATAAAGAAGAGGTTAAAGATTTGAAAGAAAAACAAAATGTTGAAAACAGTTTTTCAGGATCAAATGAACAGTTTGCCGAGATTGTACATCTTAAGAAAAACCTTTTCGAACAAGTGCAAGAAAAGGATTGTTTACAGAAACATTTTCTGAACTCAAAAATAAGTTGAAATTAGAAGAAAACAGAAATATTGAAAGAGAAATTGATTTAGAAAAGAAAATCAAGCAACTTGACAACATCATTTTCAAAAGAGGTCAATCTGCGCAAACTGTTCATATGATGACTAAATCCAAAATTTGTTATGATCATTCCTCGAAACAAGCTATCGGTTTTGAAAAACCTTTCTGTCTGAAGAAAGAGCTCGATCCAATGCCAAAGCTGTAAGACGGGAATACCATTCTGTAAAAAAATGGATACAATTGTGGTTCTGATTCGAAGAAACAGTAGAGCTAAGTGAAAATAGTCCTTCAAAAATGCTTTTGAAAGAACAAGATCCATTTTTGTGTAACAAAAAGTGAAACAACGAAACAATAAATTAGTGGCCATTCTTCAAACAATTACTCCAAACGATTTGTTACGACAAACTGATTTATATAGTGAACATGCCTATTGGAAAGCGACTTCGGTCCCACCTTTAGACCCATCTCATTCTTCCACAACCGTCATAGTTGAGGTTCCAAAAGAACTTCCTACAGTAAGTATGGTGAATACTAGCTTGAAAAAGCTTAAACGCCATCTTACTGGCTTTGATCAGGTTGTTCAAAGGAAGAACCACTGCTACAAGCTATCACTGAGGCACGTGGGGGTTTGGAACCTACAAAGGGCTTGTTTCGGTATGAAATTATTCCTTTTGTAAAGAATTAAAAGATATCTACAATAACGGTCAAATGAACCAATACTTGGTTGAAGAACTTGCCGATGTCCAAAAAGTCTTTTATCAAATGGAACAGGCTGTCGAACAACATCGCTTGGAGTCCAGAACTTTTGAAGTTAAAATGAATCAAGTTTTGAGTGAAAACGAACGACTCTTGGCACAAGCTATTGATAAGGATATTGTAAAGACTGTTGTGAATTTATCTGTGAATGCAAATGGTGAAAATGTGACTGAATGTCAAAAGTGTCTCGAACTTGAGACTGAGCTTGTCAAGAAAAAGGATTTTGTGGATAAAGAAACATACGATAATCTTTGCAAGTGTTTTACAACTCTTGAAAAACATTGCATCACTTTGGAAGCCGATTCACAACTTAATCATGAAATTTTTCAACAAGAAAACAGTGTTTTACATCAAAATGCTCCGAGTTTTACACAGTTGTTCAATAAGTGAATAAAAAGCTCAGTCGTCAAGCAAAAGACACAGTATATTGTCAGATGAAAGAGCAAATGAAGTCCTTATGAGGAAATGGGGAGGATAGCTCTCAGTCAAATGGACAGGATGAAATAGAGACACTTAACATAGAATTGGAACATAGAGTGACAAAACTTGTTACTGAGAATGAGCATTTGAAACAGACTTATAAGCAACTTTATGACTCGATTAAGCCAAAACGTGTTCAATCAAAAGAACAATGTGATGAGTTAATCAAGCAAGTCAATATAAAGTCTGGGGAGATTTCTGATTTAAATGCAAAACTTCAGGAACAAGGTTGGATTCATGTAGCTGCCATAAAAAATGAGTTTAAGGAAACTTAAAGGAAAAGCGATAGATAACAAAGGAGACTGTGAACCCACTCCCGTTGATCCAAAACGTGTCTAAGGATACATGGAACCAATAAACCCAAATTGTTGAACAAAAGAACTGCCTCACGTCTTCTATATTAAGCATACCCAGGAAGAAAGCTTTGGTCCTTAAAGGATATAGTCGTACTGTAAAACCAAATTTCCTCAAGATCCAACATTTAAGAGTCGCCTTTAGGTATACCAAAGTCATTTCAGGATTTGCTTTCACAACACATAAGTAGATCATCCCTAAGCAGCAACAATTGTGGGTCCCATAATTGAGGTCATACAAGGAAAAAGGACAAGCATGTTAGGTTTGCGAATTCACCTTCACATCCAAAGAGAACCACAAACCAGTTCCACCTTCAACATAGTTTCTAACAAACGTGTGTTTGCATTCTACAGAGTAGACTCCTACTAGTGCTAGCGATCACAAGGCCTTCAGGCAATACAAGAAAGATAGGATTTTGCAAGCACCAAGTAGTAATTCAAAGAATAAAGTAGAAGCTCACCCTAATGACTGTTAAATCTAGTTTAAATAAAAGGAAATGGTAACTGTTAATGTTATGGAATCTGCGGTTGTGCAGATCTCAAGAACAAGATAATCTGATTGTGTAAGTGTTTACAGTAAATGATTGCATGTCTTCTGATAATGTTGGGTGTTTTCTAAATGCAGTGTTGATTTGTGAATCTTCGTGCTAAACCTAAAAAAAATAAACCTAAGAAAGATATTTGGAAACCAACAGGAAAGGTGTGTCAGCTCATATATATATACTTGGCGACCTACCTGGTTCGAGAAACCTTCACGATTATAGGAAATAGCTGGGCCCTTTAACTAGATAACCACTACTAATGAAGTGCCTTCTATAAACCAATAGTCCTAGACTCTGAATCACCCAAACCTGTGGTTAAATTGTATACCACGGAAACATAGGAGAATAAAAATGCTGTAGTCTGTTAGCAACAATATCGGAACACAAAGGGTTTTAAAACCATGCTGCTAAACAAACAGAACCCAGTAAATCCTGGGATCCACAAAAACCATATTCATCTACTTCTTGAATGAATGCAGGTTGTCCAAATCGTCCTCAGTGGTATTTGGATTCCGGTTGCATCGAAAAGCACCATGACCGGAGATCGCTCCCCCTCAGAAAAAAGCTCCTCAAAAGCTCACCAATTTTCGTCAGTAAATTCTTTGGTACAGTTAAATTCGGAAACAGATCAAGTTGCAAAGATAATGTTATTGGAGACAATCAGGTTTGGGAAATTATACAATTTTAAGGGTTTATTACGTTGAAGGACTTGGGCATAATCTATTTTCTGTGGGACAATTCTGTGATTCCAATCTTGAAGTGGCTTTTCGTCAACACACATGCTTCATTCGCAATCTAGAAGGTATGGATTTATTAACGGGATCTCGAGGGGATAACCTTTTATACTCTCACGTCTTGGGCATATGATGGCATCCCTCCTATTTGTCTATTGTCAAAGGCTCTAAAACCAAGTCTTGGTTAGGCATCGTCGTCTATCTCACTTAAACTTTGGTTCTATCAATCATCTGGCAAGACATGGACTTGTACGAGGTCTCCCTAAGCTCAAGTTTGAAAAGGATCATTTATGTTCCGCTTGTGCATTAGGCAAAAGTTCTAAGAAACCCCACAAACCCAAATCTGAAGACACCAATCAAGAAAAACTCTACCTATTGCATATGGATCTATGTGGGCCAATGCGTGTCGCGAGTGTTAGTGGAAAGAAGTACATCCTCGTTATTGTTGATGACTACTCTCGATTTACTTGGGTAAAATGCTTGCGATCAAAAGATGAAGCATCCAGCTTTTATTATCCAACTTTTGAAGATGATCCAGTACGACTAAAGGAAACCGTCCGACGCATCAGAACAGATAAATGAACTGAGTTTGTTAATCAGACCTTGGTGAAATTATGAAAGGTGACAATCTCTCATGAAACATTCAGTTGCACGCTCTCCACAGCAAAACGGTGTTGTTGAAAGACGAAATCGCGACGCTAATTGAACAGCCCGCACGTAAATATGTTAATTTATGCAAAGCTCCTTTATTTCTATGGGCCGAAGCGGTTGCCACAGCCGTTATACTCAAAATCGTTTCCATTAAACGCCAAGCCGACACTGTAAAACACCATATGAGTGTTTTGCACACAAACCTCCCGATCTATCTTATCTATCATGTGGTTTGGTGCACTTTGTTACCCCAACATGATAGTGAGAAATTTGGGTAAGCTACAACCAAAGGCTGATATGGTATTTCATTGGATATGCACCACAAAGAAAGCTTTCCGGATTTACAACAACGTACCAGACGAATTAATTGAAACTATTCACGTTGATTTTTGATGAGCTGAACCGCAATGGCTTCTGAACACACAGTTCAGGACCCGTTCTTCATGAAATGACTCCTGTGTCAATCAGTTCAGGACTCGTGCCAAATCCTCCTTCTTCAACACCATTTGTACCACCATCGAGATCTGACTGGGATTTGTGATTCAACAATGTTGATGAGTCACCTACTGTTGATACATGCCGAAAGTTCCAGAAGTCCATTGCGATCCTATTCTGAAGCAGTTCACCTGAACATGCTGGTATCAACTGGTTCACCTCCTCCAACTAAGTTGATCAAGATGCACCATCACCAGTAACTCTCATACAACACAAGGAACTCAGACTCCTATTATTTCTCATGATGTTGAAGAAGATAATCATGATATTGAAGTCGCACACATGGGTAATGATCCGTACTTCGGTATTCCAATTCCAGAAGTTCCTTCTGATCAATCTTCAGACATTATTCATACAATTGTGCATCCCGATCACCAAGTTTCTGAACACACTAGCAAATGGACGAAGGATCACCCACTTGATAATATAATCGGTGCTCTTGAACAGACCAGTTCCACACTACTCCAACTTCCATGAACAAGCCCTACTTCTGTTACATGATGCCTTCCTAACATCATCGCAACCCAAGAACAACAAAGAAGCATTAAGCCCAAGCATGTTGGATTGAACTATGCAAGAGGAACTCCATGAATTTGAACGTCTGGAAGGTTTGGAACTTGTTTCCTCCTCCTGACAAAGCATTTTTTTCATCTCTCTTAAGTAGATTTATAAGGTTAAACCTTGTGAGTAGGAGTATTCTAAAAAACAAGGCTAGTTGTTCCGCTCGTGGTTATCGTCAAGAAGAGGGTATTGATTTCGAAGAGTCCATTAGCTCCGAATGCAAGATTAGAGGCTATAAAACGAATTTTATCTGCGATCGTTCTCACATGAACATGGTCATACTACAAATGGATGTAAAAGACAAGCGTTTCAGAATGGTAATCTGCGAGAAGAATTTTATGTTAGCCACCGGACGGAATTTAGATTCAGACAAACCTAACCACTGTACAAGCTTAAGAAAGCTCTTTATGGGCTGAAACAAGCACCACGTCGTGTTATGAATATGTTGTCTCATTCCTGAATATCCCATGATTCTCCAAAGGCTCAGTGGATCCAACTCTCCTGTTTCATCCGTAGAGAGGCAACGATCCTAATTCTGGTACAATCTTTGTCATGAAATTATCTTGCTGCCTCTACTCCTTAATTGTGTGATCTATTTGCTAAATAATGTGTTCAAAATTCAGATGTCAATGATGGTTAAAATCGTCCATTTTTCTTAGGATCATAGATTCTCAAAGTCCCAGGATGCATCATCATAAACCAATCTAAATATGCTCGTTGAATCACTTAAAAAAATTGCTATGAATCCTTGTGAACCCCGTGGATACTCCCATGGTGAGAAGAAGTCCAAACTGATGAGATAAAGAAGGGAAAGCTGTAGATCCATCACACTATCATGGTATGATTGGCACCCTCCTTTATCTTACAGCCAGTAGACCTGACCTACAATTTGCTATATGCATGTGTGCCCCGGTTATCAGGCTCAAGGCCCTACCGAAAAGCACATAAAAATGCATGTAAAAAGTGTATCTTTCGATATCTAAAGAACGTACACGGGGTCATTGGTACCGAAGGATTCTTCCTTTGCACAACAGCATTTGCAGATTCCCCGCGGTAAGCATCTGGTTGTCAAGAACACGCCGTAGTACAATCTGCCGTATACAACTTTTGGGTTGATAGACGTGTAAGCTGGTCGTGCTAAAAGGCATAAAAGCGCTGCGATAATCCAGTACGAAGCTGAATATATTGCTTTGTCCGTTGTTGTGCTCAAGTCCTTTGGATTAGATCGACAACTGTACCGACTATGGCTATTGGATTCAATAAAATTCCAATGTACAGTATAACAAAGCGCTATTGCCTTAAGCTGCAAACAATAAAATGTTCATCATTCCAGATCAAAGCATAAAGACATCCGTTTTCACTTCATCAAGGAGCATGTTAGAATGGGGTGATCGAACTTAACTTTGTCATGTAACCAGTAATATCAACGGCGACATCTCACTAAAGCTCTTGGCCGAGAAAGAATTGAATTTCTTATCACAAGCTGGGATAGCGGAGTGTTTACGCCGAAACTCGAAACAATTGGAAATTACGTGATTAGAATAATGTGGTACCTATTCAAAATATCCAGTATCATACGTAAATACTTAAATCAAGAAAACACAAAAAGATTTTCATTTTTAATATTTATTTTTTCTAAATAACATAAAAACCAAAAATATTTTCTTTTATATAAAATTTTTACAAAACAAAATACAAAATTAAAAAATTAGAAAAATACAAAAAGAAGGTATACATTGCATGTCTTGCTGAAATCGATTAAGGTGCGCAATCAGTTAACCAGATCGTGTTCGGTTTGAGTCAAACAGGAACCCTTTCATTCAACAGAAGCCGAAAACCATTCGGCAACGAACCTGAACCGGTTTGGGAACCGGTTTGGGTATCGGTTCTTGCATGCCTGAACCGGTTTTGCCGGTTTGGACCAGTTCGGTTCCATTTTAACCTGTAAAACCGGTTTTGTCAGTTTTTGGTTTTTTTTTTTTTTTTTTTTTTTAACATATAGGAAATACAACATAACAGAAAAACAAAGAGTCGTGATGGACAAGAACGTTGCTGTTTTATTTTTTAACATATAGGAAATACAACATATAGGAAATACAACATAAACGAAATACAAAATTAAAACAGTAGTATGTGTATGGTCCTAGTCCGTGTGACATAGACCCTCCATCACCATCTTGGGATTCGTCATCTTCTGCCCCGCGCTCACATAAAATCACAGGTGTTTCCTTCAAAAAAGCCGTCGCTAACTAGCATCTACCGCAATTCTTGGATCGGTTAGTTTGAGTGGCTTCATTAATTTGCACCTCGTCATTAAAGACACTTCTCAACGTCCAAGGCAGTTCAAGTTGAGTTGTGGCTGTCACGCTCATAGAGCGTCTAAGTGGTCGTTTAAAAACAACATACACATCTCTAGAAGACTCCTGCTGTTAGTCCCTTGTTCTTCGAATGGACAAAATCTACCACTTGTTGAAAATGCTGCATATCCGATGCTACCGAAGAGCTTGGGACACTTAATAATATAACTCAGGGCCATGCGATAAGAAACAGAAACTGAATTTTATTCCTTTGTTTTCCAAAACCCCAATACATCATAAGATTCATAGTCCTTGGGCTGAAGTCCTCTCACAAAATCTGTTTTGATAATTGCTCATACCAGAGGACATTATAGGATCACCATCCTTGCTTCTTTTGTATATGGTTGGTTAAACCGTGTACCATACGATAAAGGATCGACGACTCTTTTGATGAAGAACCCTCCAGCATTGTTTGATATTGATTCGGTGACTACCATATTTCGTATAATACATATTATACAATCCTTGGAAAGATTCATGAAAATAATCTACGGACCTAGTTGCAAACCCATCATCGGCAAACTCCAAGTCCCTACTTATATTTTCAATCAAATAGTCTACCCCAGATACATTAAAACATGGATTTAAAGCGGCTGCACAAGTAATTATTGGTGGCATGTTTTCAAAATACTTCCTAAGTTTTCTCTTAATCGGTTTAACCATACTTGACAACACCCCCCCCTCAAGTTCTAAATCAGATAATTTACAACTATTAAAAATATCTTTTGTCAAAACCAATGGAGATGTGGGTAGTAAAAACCCCCGACAAAACAACCGTAAGCATTTTAAACACCGCAAGAAATAGGTTTAACATTTCAATACGTCCCAATATTCATGCCGGGAATTTTTTTAAACCTTCTACCATACTTTTGCTAGACCAAATTGACATGAAAATGACCTCAACGTTATTTGCTTTCCTAACCACTTTCGAACACTTCAAAATGAGTTCCATCGTTTCAATGTCCCAATTTTGGCGAATAAACAAGGTTTTTTCTTTCAGCAAGTCGTGGACAATTTTAATATACTCCTTCTAACGGTTTTTTCTCACCAGATTTAAAACATCTTTTAACATTGTTTGAAAGCTCTTTCATTTGATTAACTATTGGGACCTTTATAACACTTGCACAACCAAGTTAATGATGTGTGCAACACAACGACTTATATAAAATCTACCCCCATTGGTGGGTTGTATATTAACACTATAGTTTAATTCATGGCCGATGTGTTATGCTGCATTGTCCCAAAGTAATTGACAAAAATTTTATCTTTCAAACCAATAAACACAAAGACCTTTTCTAACATATATTTCAAGTTTTTTTACCAGTGTGCTCAACGAAAACTCTTCGAACGAAATGACCCGCTTTCATCATTTGCCAAGAACTAGTTCAATCCAATGAGCGGTAAACACACATGTAAGAACCGGGCAAATTATAGTAGCGGACCATAATGTCCGTGTTAGTGACCATAGTATTTAAGTTAGAAACCATACAAATTGTTGCTTGTTTAGGAGCCGCTACCATAATTCATAGCATCACGTTTAAGGGTATAACGACTTACATGAGTGTAGCGCGATGCATAGTGTTCTGGAACACCTCGTGAGTCTGTTCGTTGTCGACGTGGTTAAATGGTAAACCCTTATGAAATCACCAAACAACCCGCAAATTGTTCACGTAGATAATCCGGATTGTACATGAAAACTTGCCCATCTCGGCCCATCGTCGTTTGCCCCGCTTCAGGGTTCTGATTCTGCTGAGCCTTGAGTACTTCACAATGAGGATGACTAATATGATTCTTCAACGTCGTATTGGAACCAACCGCAAAGAAATAAAGCAAACTTGCATTTTGCTTTTTTATGACCGTCGGTCATAATGCACATTTTGTAGTCTTTCCAAACTTTCTTGGTTTTTCGACTGGTTTGTACGATTTCACGGATTTGCAGTGCACTTGATGAACCAACACCGTGTACTGAGCCAGAGCGGATTCACTTGGCCATTGGAGGTGGATAATGTTATTTTTTTTTGTTCTTAAGAAAGTTGTATGAAGGATTGAATATTGTGATAATAGTTGTAATATAACATCCTTTAATTTATATAATACGAAAAATCTGCTATTCTATCATTTTCACAAGAAAATCTATATGGAAAAGAAAATCTGATAAAGTAAATCCGGGCCCACTTTTATCCAAAAAAATCGTTCGGTTTTCCGAAACCGGTTCCAAAAACACTTTCGACCAAACCGTTCCAAAAACCGGTATTACACACCGAGGAATCCCCAAAAATGTCGAACCGTTTCAAACCGGCGTTTGACCAGGAACCGGACCGGTTCGGATCCAAACCGTTTTTTGACCGTTCTGTTCCGCGGTTCAAAACCGTATCCGGTTCGAAAACCGTTTAGTTGTGCACCTCTAAAATCAGATAACATTACGGTCTTAGAATATCATTTACAATGAACAAGCCTGTAAAAGAAGTTCGAGCAGAGTAGTTTCAAATGTTTTTCAAACATGCCATATGGCTTGCTATTATTTCAGATACAACCCGGTCATTCAACATAAAGGCAAGTATCTCAAAAAGAATACTTGGCCTCTCAACGGAATTTATTCTCCGGGCTGGTGTACTTTTATGACCATGCCAAAGGCTTGTGATTACTTTGCATCACAACCTCATTCAATTCATAATGTAGACGTTTCATCAGGCATCTATGTGATTAAATAAGAGAATCTTTCTTATCTTGGTATTTGTTTATATTGGTCACCATATCGAAATCATTCCCATCATCTGAAAATTAAACTTTTCAAAAAAATACATTTTGTCTTCTCAAACAAGTGCCTAAGCTCTATAATAGGAAAAACTGGGTCATTGTTTGAAGGGGAGAAAAATGTCAATTTCTTTGTCATGATCAAATGAGCTAGGATTAAAAACGATTATTTGTGCTATGCATTACTTGTATAAGCCTTTAGGGTGAGTTGCTAAATTATTCAAATAGGTTTGAGAGATAAAACATTTAGGACTATAGTTGCTAGTTGCTTTATCTTGATTAAGCCTTATAAAACTTAAATTGCAAGATTCATAAAATCGGTAATAATAGGGACCATATGTGCCAAATAGTTATAATTGTTATACTATACCAAACATCACCCGTCCCTTCAACGACACACAACACAACACACACACGAACACATCACACTCGAACCATTTCTACTAAAAGACTGAATCACTCAGTTTCAAATCTAAGGTATAACTTTAATCTCGATATTCATCCCCTAATCAACTCGAATCCCTAAAAGAATTTGAGGGTTTTCGTCATAATTGAATCATGAACAGCCCTAATTACAAAATAAGGGTTCGGCAAATCAAACAATGGTGAAAACGAGTAATTATTAAGGGCTTTTTGTAGTTTTTAGCAATAATATAAGTATAGGATATCTAGCTTGATCATTTGTGTGTTTTTAAATGTTTATGCTCGTATTTGTGTTCGCAAATATTGTGGTAAAATGCAAAATAATGACACAAAATGAATAGAGTTTTATGTATGAAAGTGGTTAATGCTAGTAAGATAAAAAGTCTATAATGCACAAATGTAGACATCGATCAATTATAAAACATAAGAAACGAACAAGTGAATCGGCTGTGTTGATCGAGAACGAGTGTTGTTTTGAAATGATTGGAAGGAAAAAAGAAGGAAAAGAAAAAAAAGCGAACGAGTGTGTTTTGAAATGATCGAACGAATTTTTTTTGAAATGATGCGGAAACGATTGGTTGTTTTGAATGAACGAACCCGTATAACATGTGTTGATCGAACGAGTGTTGATATGTGTTGATCGAACGAGTGCTTATATGTGTTGATCGAACGAATGATGTTTAAAAGGGATCGAACGAGTGAACCATGTATGGATCGAACGAGTGAATCCTTGAAAGGATCGAACGAGCGATTTTTTTAAAGGGATCGAACGAGTGTCTTTTAGACTGGATCGAACGAGTGAAGATCTTTGTGGATCGAACGAGTGATTTTTTAAAAGGGATCGAACGAGTGGTGCCTAGACATGATCGAACGAATGATTTTTAAAGGGATCGAACGAGAGACCACTTGACTAGATCGAACGATGTATACAATAAGATCGAACAAACACATACCTGTGAGACCCGAAACGAGTGTCACTCTTTGAGGGCCGAACGAGTAGAGTTATCAACACTTGACCAATTTTTGACATAACACACTTAAGATCAAATTTTTTTCTAACTAAGATCAAAATTCAACAAATCTCTTAGGTTAAAATAGACTGTAAAAGCTTGACAAAAACAAGGTTAACCATATTCGACTTAATTGTTAGGATAGGTGCCTTTGTCTTACACGCTAAGTGTCTATCTAAGTAGATTGATCTTCTAAAGTGCTAAAAGTCATAAAGGTTATCATGAATGCATGATTGTGTTTTCTTATAAACTGCACTCACTCTTTCTTAAACAGACTCATGGCACTCTCAATGGCGGAATCAATTGCTTTGAATGATGCATTGTGGCTCTTAGCTGACCGACTTAGGATTGGAACATTGCAATCTTTCGTTATTCGGATGTCACAATCAAAGGAAGCCAACCCTTCAAGTATCAATGATGTGCTAAAGCCACAATCCTTTCTACAATGCCTTCCAAGTCACTTGCCGATCTCCAGAGATTTATATATGCATGAATTCTGGGCTTTCTGCTATGTTCTCAAACGATCATTCCGATTCAAGATGAATAGACAAAAACACATCATCGGATCTTAGGACCAATTACAGGACATTCTTCAAAATTTCCCCAAATATGGTAATAAGAATTTGTAGACACCACCTCCTGTAGAACGAAAGATCCTCATCTTTCTAGCTAGTCTTTCTTGGACATTCTGGAGATATAAGGAAGCACACTGACTTAATTTCAACAACTGCATCAACCTTGAGATCATTTGCTGCGAGTAATCCCAACAAATGTCTCAGCGAAACTCCTTCATATGACAGTCTATACGACTCTCTCAAGGCTCAGATCTTTTGGTATGTACAACAAGAAGAACATTGATTATGCATATCTTCTGTGGGAGGACTTCATTTTCAAGATTGAGAACAAAAGTACGAAGAAGGGCAGTGCGATGTACTATCCTCGGTTCACCAAGATAGTAGTCAACTATGTGATGGAAAAAGATCCTTCAATTCCTAGAAGAAACAAGGTCAATTGCACAATGCCAAAGATGATCCAATGTTTACTACACTTCGAATGATTAATATCCAAGGAATGAAGCACTCAGTTGATGGGGCTATCTTGCCAGTGGCATAAATCAACGAGGACATAGCGCAACTCATTAATCCTACAAAGAGTTTTATTGCTATGGCTACAAGACAATTCCTCCTAAGACAAAAGGAAGCAAGAAGAAAGCTAATACTGATGCAATCCCGAAACAGAAGGCCCCCACTGCCCCCAAGGAAAAGAAGTCTGGAAAAAGGAAACAAAAGACTACAGAGCTGGAGAATATCTCTGAGGCAGACTTGACAGAGGCTGAGCAACTCAAAATAGCCATAAAAAGAAGCCGTCAAGAAACTCATAGCTCTCATGCTAGTGGTTCTGGAGCAGATGAAGGAACTGGTGTTACACCAGGGGTTCCCGATGCTCCTGATTATGACTCAGAGGATGTACTCTTGGAATCAAGCGACCGGATGATCAAGAGAGACTGATCAAGATGATGACGATGCAGAGAATCATGACGTTCATAGAGACTACCCAGGAAGCAGAAATGAGTAAACCATGACGATGATGAGAATGATCAAGAAGATGATGATGCACATGACGATGATAAGAAAGCTGAAAATGATGATGATGAAGAACTGACTGAATCAGATAATGATGGTGATGATTTTGTACATCCGAAGCTCACGACCCATGATGAGGAAATAATACATGAAGAAAATACTGAAGAAGATGATTCTAGTATTCATCACATATGAGGGCAAATATGACAATGACGTTGAAGGAGCGAAAGTTGCAACGCGAACAGTCAGATGAAGATGCTACAGATGAAAATCAAGGAAATGAAAGGCAGTCAAAAGATAACCAATACCATCTTGATGAAAGGCAGATAAGGAATGACCAGATGTTGAAGACACTCATCGTGACCCCTAACTCGCGTATATCCTGATGGTCACAACTAGTTCGTCTGTATCTTCTGGATTCGTCTCAAACATGCTGAATCCAAACCAAGATACTGGTGTTGATGATATTTTTCGACAACATACTGAAGCCACTTCTCTCATTGACACTAATGTAACAGCCATCATGGAGCCATTCTTCACTGAACAAATCAATCGCCCTCCAACACCGCATCCTATCATCAATCAAACCACAACAACTAACCAATAATGTCGTCACTGGCAACTACTAAAAGCTCCTTACTACAAAATCTGCCCAACTTTCCTCGTTGTTTGGCTTTGAAAATAACGAAAGCACTAGAAGACAACTTTTCCGAATTCAGGCAAACCAATCAATATGCTGAAGCGCTCTCCTCTATTCCTAGCACCGTTGATCAGTATCTAGCGCATAAAATGCAGGAAGCAGTGGACCGTTGCAAGTCCATTTGAGTATGAACAGAATTTAAGAGATCCTCTACGCAAATCAACAATACTTAGACAATTGATGACGGAATGAAGAAAATCATCAAGGAACAAGTCAAAAAGGAAGTCTCCAAGATTATTCCAAAAGTCGAAAAGTTCGTAACCGATCAACTCGAGTCTGAGGTTCTAGTGCGATCATCAAAAGAAGCCAACACATCTCATGCTGTAGCTGTCAAAATCTGTCAGAATTAGAGCTTAAAAAGATCTTAATTGACAAGATGAAAGCTAACAACTCTATCAACAGGACTGACATACAGAGACAGCTCTACAAGGCTTTAGTTGAGGCGTATGAGGCTGACAAGATCTTGTTAGATACATATGGCGATACATCACAATTATAAGACTAGAGATGGGCAGAATGATGATGAAAGAACGCCGTCCCTAGAACAGACCGAGGGTCCAAAAAGAAGAAGGTCAGAAAGAACCGCTTCTACCAAGCTCCAAGGTGAAAACAACCAAGACTGGCAGGAAAGACTACCAGTACAGAGTTAATACTCACAAGAAAACTGCTAGCCAATCAGCTCCAGTAGTGAAAGCTAAGCACTGCTAACAGATGCTATAAGGTCTGCAGACCCAGGGAGTTCCGAAACATGTGTCCAAGATGACAAGCCGAAGAAGAGGATCAACATCCCTTCTGACTGTTTCAAAACCTACGAGCCATACCTTACCCTAGATCATGCAAAAGGGAATAAACGTGCTGTTTCCCTTTCCGTTCGTGTAAACTGCCAACCTGGCTTAGCAATCAGGCACAACAACCCTCGAGAGTCGTTGATTGACTTCTCCGCTTTTGCTAAACGCTAAATGTTCAAACTCTAACCACCTGAAATTGCTAGCGTCCAACTTTGAGCTGCTTAAAGGCACTGCAAGAGTCTTGACTGAATAGTAATATTTTTGTGAGGAGGTCTAACCAAGCCACAATCCGAGAAAATAGGACTGGATCAACTGAAGGTTCGCCAATAACCCACATGATCTGCGACACCCCCACACCGTTAATTCCAAATTCTCAGTCGTCGTGTCATATCCATTAATCACTACATCAATAACGACTGGATAATATCATACCGTCGAGGTTTGACAAGCCGAAAGTACTCTACTTACGGTCACGAAGACTCAAGCTGCAGATTACGGACATATCAAATGGCAAGAAGACTTAGTGCCTAAAACTCTATGTGAGAGTCAAACAGTCGTCAATACGACAAAATTCGCCCTCGGGGAGTCCTCAGCTGGGCTAGAAGCGATGATAGTTCTAAGCATATTGCAGTTTAAGGGAAATCATCCTCGGGATTTCTATTCAAAAAGACGGATCATTGCCGTCACAAAGGTTAAATTGTCGGAATGGCATGATTAATAAGCATCTTGACTGGATTTACAGTACGAAGGGATTATGGATGCTCTCTACAAGTTCAAAGAAGGCGACTTTTCCACATTACTAAAGGATTCCAAGACATTGAAGATATAGCTGCTCCTCTTCTTAGTAACAAGGAAAAGAACAAATCTCAGCGTTGAAGAACGTATGCATTCAATTCGCCATACGAAATGTTTAACACGAAGTGTTTGTCATCCAGCGACACGCTGGAATATCTTCACTGGTGTAGAAAGTAATCAGAAGAAACTTAACCTCACCAATGCCCGATAAACGATACAGATCAAATCTAAGAAGACAGAGATGCATATACCTATACTATCCGATCAAGAGGATTTCATCTAGAGAATAAAGACCAAAAAGAACACGATTGATGCGAATTGACGAACTACACAAGTTCAGCAGGCACTCAGATGTACGTTCGACATGCCCTCCCTTATAAATGCTTCTCGCACAAAGGAAAAAGAAAGGAGTACTTGCCACAGACTTTTGAGTCCAACGCGACAAAAAGCAAAACGCAGGAGCTATGATCCAGGCGAATGACAAAGGCTAAAGACGAATTAGGATAATGGGAGTTTTGAAGAGATTGTGCGTGGACGACCATACTGGGTGACCTACGGCATCTACAAAGGACTCATAAGATTTATCATATGGTTGTTTCTCATCTTACAAAGGTCAATCCTCGTAAATACACTTATCTTGTGAATATGTACATTATTGTGTAGACTATGGTGAATTATAAGATGTGCTCGAGTACAAATTTTTCAAGAATTTCTTAGTAAATTCAAAATTTTAAAATAACTGTACTCGGCATCATCTTATAAACCCTCAAACGTTGAGGGGGAGCAATAACATGTTCCACTCTGTTATAATATCGCATTTTGTCCCCAAACGGTTAATCAATTGATATCCAAAATATCAAGGGATTAACATTTTGGATAAGGGGAGAAAATGTGATTAACCTGGACTTAAAGATATATTGACAGAAGTGATCAATAAACTGGACTAATGCACACCCTACCTAGCATGTACTACGATTACGTATGCACAAGTAAAATGTGATCTATAGTGATAATGAAAAACTATCAATTGTAAATCTTTTGATATATATATCAAACACATTGATTGAAATTATTTCAATGTTTTGAAGGATTGTGATGAAATACCCAAAAGACTGACCATGTTTCTTAAAATATGTGTAAGATTACAAAGGCGGTTAGGCCATAGTATCAAATCACCATGATCCAGCCAACGAGGGATCTACCCAGTGAAACACCACTGTAATGTGTAGAAGACCCTTAGTAAGTATTAAAAAGGAAGAAAAAGTGAGAATAGGTAAAATTTCCGACTAGAGAAGGAGCTAACACTGGAACAAACCCAACAAGGTTGGTTGATTTATGAATCTCCTGGTATGCATTTGAATGGTTTGAAGAAATGAAAAAGAACAGTAAAGGATAAAGGTGAAAATCAAGAATGTCCCTCCATACACTTAGGCAGAAACCGGGTCAATACATAATCTGTCAGAAACACTCAGGTGTTGTCTGACATTGAAGACAGTCATGGACCCAGTGACGCTATGCACAACCCCCTCCCAGCTACTCAAAGTCAGAAAGACTTTGTTTCAAAACTCACAGAGATACACTCATTTCTATTGACTTTCTCACTCCGAGTTAGTTGATATTGAAAAGGTGGCACTCAGCTCCAGCCTCCGATCACTAAAATCAAAGTGCACTATTGAGTCTAGAGCCAAAAGAGATCATCCATAAATCAATTAGGACACTTGCAAAATATCCTGCTAAGTCACACAATATAATTACAAGATACCATCTTAAAATTCCTTCGCATTATCCTAGTGATTTGCCAGCACATCAGAGTGAATTCATTCACAATGAAGAAAGTAAATCTGCTTGATCAACATCAAACAAGCTCATGAGGATGTAACTTGTGCGAGTCTTTATGAATCAAACTTGTGACAATTGTAAAGAAAACGATGGTGCGGATTCTTTATAAGAAATCAAACCTTGTTCCAGGAAATGGATCCAACGGATGTTATGAATTTTCAATGTCCAAACACCTTCGGTGATTCACAAAAACATTTTGTAAGTGATACACCGATTGATTTTCAAATCAATTTTTTTTCCTATATCAAATCGTGAGAATAGTAACTCACAGGTTCACTCTTATCGTAGCTTGTCTCTGAGCCGTCCCCGATAACGAGAACATGCTGAATACGAGAAAGTCTAATACTTAGTGTTAGAAATATTCATACTTTAGCTGAAAATCCTGTCAAGAAGAAACTTCTTAAGTTGAATCTATCTGACACAGGTCGATCCTCACGATCCGATGGTTTTCTCCAACAAACCTGAGACGAATGACAAAGCCTATTCGTCACCCTGTTTTAATTGCAAACTGTTTTTTATGCAGCTATATGGTGGTGGAGGTTTCCTGATTCCAGCTGGCTCACAAGATCCATAACCAAACATGCTCATACCTGACCAAAAAACATAAAGTCAACAGAAGCTCAGGTATATGTTTCAAGACTTCCTGTACTCTGATACCACACATCTTTCTAAAGTGTCAAAGTGTTAAATGTTAAAGACTTTTAAAGAAGAATGCAACATTAAAGCTTTTCAAGAATGGGTATGAGCATGTCCTGTCCAGAAGTCCCGCAATCACAAAGGTGGCAAAGTTTACAAGTTGCTTAGAGATTATGCTTGGTTGATGATCTCAAGATACTCAAGATCACTATGTCCAAATACAATTCAAGGAACAAGCTTCAAACCCAGAAGTACAAAGTCACTACAACATATTCACAAGAGCAAGTCAATAGTACGAGCTAAAGACTAAAGATAAAGCATAGTATGCTAGGTTTAAAGTTTGTAAATTGGAGTGACCTCCCTTAGGGGGAGATTGTTGGAAACACGAAAAGTGTCGGTCACTTCTAAAGTTGTAATAGTCTTAGCTCGTAGTTAGTATAAGGATTAGATTAGTAATCTAGTCCGGCCCAAGGCCCATGGGTGGCCCAACTCCAGCCCATGGCCGGCCAAGAGTAGTATATAAGACCCTCTCCTAGTCTTGGAGAGGGTTGGTTGTTCCATTTGTTTTCACACATTCCATAATACATTCATCCATTCCATCCAAGTTTCTCTCTAACAATCCAACCCACATCTCACTTATTGTTCTTGGTTGATTCATTAGATTACTAGTATTCTTCATATATAAACCCATTTCAATTGCGCAGTTCCTTACGCATTCTTTCTCTAAAACACATTCGCATTTACAAGCCCTAATCTCTCTCTTAACGACGATCTCTCTTTCTATACATGGCTGTTCTTGATTCATGTCGAAAGCATAACATTCGCATATTTGGAGAAGTCTGAAGGAATGCAAAGTTTCACAGATCATTGATTTTCTTAAGCGAAGTTCCATTCATCATGCTCTCACTGTAAGTCCTGTTGTATCTACTACATTCGTTGAACAATTTTGGACGTCTGCTAAGTCCAAAACAATCAACAATGTTAGGCACATTACTGCCAAAGTAGCTGGCCAAGCTGGGTCTATCTCTGAGAATCAATAAGAATGATCTTCTTTTGAAGATGCTGATGGGATGACCATTACCTAATTAGGATTTTTTTGATGCTAAACAGCTAATGGGGTATAGGGGATTTAACAGGTTAACATTTAATAAGGCTTTGTTTTCACCCCAATGGAGGTTTTTATTTCATACAATCAATCATTGTCTTAGTTTAAAAAGCACCTCTTGGGATCAAATTCCTACTAACATTGCCACTGCTGTCATCTGCTTAACATCTAATCAGAAGTATAATTTTTCTAAATTAATTTTTGATGGAATGCTTAGATATTTAGATGCTAAGAAAAAGTTTGTAATGTACCCACGTTTTATTTCTATCTTTTTAGGTAAACAACTAGCTAATGTGTTTGTACCTTTAGATCATTTTCCTGTAAATACTTTAACTAGTAAAGTCTTTTCTTTCATGGTTAAAAAGGGTAAGCATTTCTCAGGGAAAGTCACCCCTTTGTTTGCTACTATGTTGGTACAACCAACTCAGGATGAGGGTGCTTCTTCAGAAAGACCATCTGAAGCACAACCTACACCCTCCCCTATTCCTACTAGGGAAGTACCTCATGAGCCACAGACTGACTCATCTCCTGCTCAAACTAGTGAGGTACCTATTGAGCAACATACTGACCTATCTCCAAGACCTTCACCCACTCCTATTATTCCTGATTCTATCCCAGAAACTTCTGGTGGGAATCTTAGAGGTCATTCATCCAGTGATAAATCCCTTTCAGGGAAAGAGGGTGAAATGACACTCCAAAGTGTCTATGATCTTTGTCTCTCTTTATGTGCACAGGTTTCAGATCAAGCCAAGGAAATACAACACTTGAAGGCTCAGATCAAACAGCTCAAGAAGCAAGTTAAACCTATCATTCACCACCATAGAGCATGGCTGAAAAGTGTCTCATTAAAGCAAAGATTGACAAGAAAAAGCTTCCCCAAGAAACGAAGGGTGCACAAAGAGTCTTTATCCAAACAAGGGAGGAAGTTTGCTAAAGGTGAATCATCAGTTCAAAGAGATCCTCTATTTGATGAGATTCCTGAAGATACAGTTGATCATATGGAAACAGAGAATGCTCAGGATGAAGGGAGGACAAGGGATATAGTGGATGAAGACAAGGATATTGAGGAGAATGTACTTAGTACTGAAGATGTACTTAGTACTGACAAGGATAAAGTTAGTACTGACAGACCAATGGTTAGTACTGACGGATCCAAAGTTAGTACTGACATGCAAATTAAAGGTACTGAAGAGCAAATTGAAAGTACTGATGGGTAAAGAAAAGGTACTGAAGATCATACAGAAGAAGGTAGTGCTACTCAAGTCACTCAAACACCTACTTCTACAATATTTAGTGATGATGAAACCATAGCTAAGATTCTTCTCAACATGAGTCAAGCCAAAGCAGTTTCTAGAGAAAAGGAGAAAGGTGTAGAGTTGAAGGATATTGAAGAAACTGACAGACCTAGACCTACCTCTACAAGA
The DNA here is from genome assembly GCA_026074375.1 of Tanacetum coccineum. NCBI lineage: Eukaryota > Viridiplantae > Streptophyta > Magnoliopsida > Asterales > Asteraceae > Tanacetum > Tanacetum coccineum. The sequence continues at coordinate 26,322 of BQNB010004828.1, forward strand.
TCACTTCTGACATTAAAGCCTCTTCCAAAAATTGATCCAAAAGACAAAAGAAAGAAGAAAATTGAAGAGGAGGATGAATCTGAAAGTGAATCTGATGGTATTCTTAAAGCTGAGAAGAAGTTTAAACAGCTTGAAAGTGATGAAGAGATGGCTAGGAAAATACAAGAAGAGTGGGAAGGTGAAGAAGAAAGAAACAGAATAGCTGAAGAAAAAACTACCAATGAAGCTCTCATAAGAAACTTTGATGATATAGAGGCAAGAATTGAGGCAGATAGACTAGCAAGACTTCTTGCTGAGAAGCTTCAAGAACAAGAAAGAGAGCAATTTACAATAGAAGAAAGAGCAAAGTTCCTTCATGACACAATTGCTGCTCAAAGAAAATTCCTTGCTCAACAAAGATCAGAAGCTATCAGGAACAGACCACCAACCAAGAATCAACTAAGAAATCAAATGATGACCTACTTGAAGCATGTAGGAAACTTCAAGCATGCTGAATTGAAAATCAAGAAGTTTGAGGAAGTACAAGCTTTGTATGAGAAGATTAAGAGGTCAGATGAAGATTTCATTTCTATTGGGTCTGCTGAAGATGAAAGATTGATCAAAAGGATGAATGAAAAAGGAATTGATTCCTCTAAGGATGAAGTGATCAAGGAGGAAAGTAAAGCAGAAGTTCAGGAGGAGAGTAAAGAAGAAGAAAGTAAAAGAAAAAGAAAACTTGGTACTAGGAAAAAGATGAAGTCAAGGAAAAGAAGATACATTCAAAACACTTCTGAAGATGATAGTGACAAAGAGAATGATGAGCTGAGATTACACTTAACTATAGCTCCAGATGAGGAAAAGGAAGTAGATTATGAAATACTTGACAGGAAATATCCTATCAAAGAATGGAAAACAGAGTGTCTTGGAACTAAACCACAGGCTGATAAAGCTGAACATTTAGAAGAAATTAATCAAAATGTGGTGATTAGAAGCAATGGACAAAAGAGATATTTTAGCACTTTGATGAGGGTATTGTCCATATTTGATAGAGAAGATTTGAATGCTGTGTATCAACTGGTAATGGACAGATATCAAGATGAGATACCTGAAGGTTTTGACAGAGTACTTTGGGGAGATTTGATGGTTATGTTCAATCCAGATGATGAAGATGAGTTTTGGAATTCACAGCAGGATTGGAATATAGTGAGTTGGAAGCTACATGGTTCTTCAGGAGTACATACCTTAGTGACTGAGACAGGATTAGTCATTCATATGCTGGTAGAGAAGAAGTATCCTTTGAGAAAGAAAGTAATGGTGCAAATGCTGAAATTAAAGTTAGAGTCTGAAGAAGACAGTACTATGGCATTAGAGTTGATTAGATTTATCAAGAAGTTACTTGCAGAGTTAGAACCTGAGGAATAAGGTTGATGGAATTGAGAAGGGTTTGAGTGTTGGCTAACCACCACACAACAAATGGTCATCAGTTCACCATGCTTAACAGGCATAAGAACTGGCTAGTCCATAAGCAAACGGCTTGTGGTAAAGACTTCTCAAATCCATTTATGGTTGACAATTTACCAAAAATTGTAGGGTTCTCAACTCACCTTGCTTCATGGTTAAGAGTTGGCTAGTCCATGATCAAACAGTTCATGGTAAAGACTAATCAAATCTGTTGATAGCTGATAGTTTGCTAAAAACTATATGGTTTATCAATGCACCATGTTATGGCAATGAAGCATTGGCTAGTCCAAAAGCAAACGGTATTTGGTAAAGACAAATCAATTCCGTTGATGGTTGACAGTTTACCAAAAACTGTATGGTAATTAACTCACCATGTTTTTTAAAATGAAGAGTTAACTATCCCAGAGCAAATGGCTACTGGTAAAGGAACATCAAATCCGTTAATGGCTGGTAGTTTGCCAAAAACTACAAAGCCAACTTAGTTGGATTGTTGCTGAAAAGATGTTGCTGTGTTGCTGAGAAGACAGAGTTGCTGCTAAAGAAGGATAGAGTTTAAAAGATCAAGAAATGATAAGAGTGTTTGGATACATCCTCTATGCGTTAAAGAAATTGAAGAAACATGAAGTTAAAAGAGTTCAACATTCATGTTTAAGGGAGGATTGTTAGGATTTATGTTTTCCTAACTTAGTACCGACAGTACAAATAGTTAGTACTGTTGTTATTGTTAGTACTGACAAGTACAAAATGTTAAGTATGATCAAGTTACTTAGTACCGATAGTAGAAAAATAGTTTTGTACCGTTTAAGGAGATATGTATGAAGATATTTTAGAAATGATATGTACGCGTTTTTGTAAGCTGTTAGGGTTTATCCTTGTTTATAAAACGGATTCATATTGGCGTGTTAGAGGACGACCTCAAGATATCTAATAGCTAAATCATATCTCTATTGTTAGTAATATGTAATCATTCAAAGCAGTTTAATAAAAGTTATATTTAGTTTCCTCCATTGTTTTCTTTAGTACTTGTGTTAAGATTCCGCATTAACACATAGTATTCATAATCAGTGTTTCTACATAGTCAACTGTATTTGTACATCTTGGCTATCATCCTTAATAGGCTGCAAAGATCTATTCAATAAGGGACCCACAACCTTCTTCCTTCTTCTATCAAGTGCAAGAGAAGAACACTTGTATTCGTCAAGAAACAAAGTGTTATATATTAGTGATTTCTTCTATCTTCTTTTAAGATCCAAACCTCTATTTTCTTGATCTTGTGTTTATGTGTAAAATCAGATAGTGTATAAATCCGATTGTGTTGATCGTGTGTCGGTTAGTATTTTAGTCCTTAAAATACATTGGTGAAGTGGTAGATTGGTTCTAGCTAAGGTTTGGACTCGACATTTAGGTTAGTGTCGGAGAACAATGTAAGCGACGTGTAAATGGTTTTCTCCGTCTAAAAGGAGCTTGTTAACATAGTGAAATCTTGAGTCGGATACTCGGGGAGTGGAGTAGGGCGAAGAAGAGCTTCGTTGCCGAACCACTATAAATCTTGGTGTTGTGGTTTGATCGTTCTTTCCCTTATCTCTTTTATTGTGTTTTGTATATCTTTCATTCTTTATATTGTGATTGTGAGTAGATAGATATATCATTGTTTCATATTGTTGGTTGATTGAAACATACAATCGAATCTAATTAATTTTTGAAGCAAACTTTTAAAACGCTAATTGTTTGGTAAATTATTTCCCCTTATAGTTTCTACAAAATAAATAATCACATGAGTTTATACTTACTCTAAGGGACCAATGATATGGATTAGTTTTCTTTCAGATAGGTCCTTATGGATATTTTTGTTCAAGTATTCTCCTCTTGGACTCCTTTTTTGAGTAGATATGTTAGCATCTGTATAAAAAAGGTAATTTACATATAATGTTAACACAAAAAGAAACTTAGCCTAAACCATGATAAAATGTAAGAAACATACTTGTGCTAGTGCTAGAAATTGTCTCAACAGTCGCAACAAGCGTTTAGGGTTCCAATGAAGTTGGCGACAAAGAATCTGGTGGTGAGGAGGTATGAGGAACCAATAACGTAGAAGGAGGGGTTACCGGAATTGGTGAATCAGGAACCAACCTTTGTGATATGTTAGCTCGATGGGTACCCTTCCCTCTAGTTGCTTGGGATCTACCCCTTCCGGTCATATATGTCATGTGATAGATAAAAGAATGAAATTAAGTTATGTCACACAACTCAGGGATAAGAATGTATTGAATTCCAACAAGTGTCATAGATATATTAACTAATACTGAGCTACTACACATACTGAAAATTTCAGCATATTAAGCTATTACCAATACTAAACTTCTTTATATTACAACAAGTAGGTTTTAGAGACAAAAAAACAAACTTAACAAATACTTAAATACAACAAACAACAAGCCACATATATGTCGAGCTACATTTAGGAATTGCATCATACCTTCGATTGAAGAAAAGAGAGGGACAGCGAGGCGGTGAGTATAATTTGAGGATTAGATTTATTAGAGTTTTCTTTTCTTTATAAATAAGATCCCCTTTTTTCTCCTGCTCATTAGTTTCATTATCCTGCTCATTAATTTCATTATCCCGCTCATTAGCTTCATTGTCCCGCTCATTGAGTCCAAGCATAAGGTTGGGTATAAAAGAGAAATTTACAGAAACAACCAAATTGAAATTCAAGTTTGTTTTATTGACCCTGACACAAAAGCTTTACCAAAATAACCACGTTGATCGCGTGATTTGGGCAGTGGACAACTCGAACAACACGTGTCACCCTCTTAGGCATTTGACCAAAAAAAATAAAAAAAAAAGTTGATCGCGCAATGTAGGGGGTGGAGAACATTTTTTTATAATTTTTTTTCTTGTGTCAGTCATCACGCAATATTTATGGTTGAGAACTTTTTTTTTGTTTTTTTTTTGTCTTGTGTCAGTCATCACGCAAAAGGAACCGTGGATATCTTTTTGTAAGTCGTGACTTGATTTTACAAGCCCTAAAACGAAATGACTAATGCATGTCTTTGATTTTACAATTCCATGCAACGTAATAGTATGATTTTTGTAGTTTTTCACCATTCTTATACTATAAATCATAGTTGAATCAACGTAAAATTCATAGTTCGTATGAAAAGCATATAGCATTAGTTGATTAGAACCAAATATTCGAAAATTTGTTGGCTGCTTTTGGTTTTGTGGTGGTTTATAGGTTGTTTTGCTCCGGTGTTTTGAGTTGGTTTTGCTCCGACGGTCGTTTGAAGAATTTAGTTTCTTATTGTGTTTATAAAATGGATTTGAGCAACTACGAGGTATAATTTCTTTTAATTGGTTACTGCGTTTAATATTTTTGTTGTTTTTTTATGTTTATATGCGTAGTAATATATGCAATTTATTTATAATTTAGGTACCTCGTGTTCTTGTTACATGTCGAAGTAGAATGAGTTTGATTAAAAAAATTAGAAAACTAATTAGGGGCACTCGACGGGAAGGATTATTTAGGAAAAGTTGTTTTGGTTGGTTTTTAAATTTAGAGGATTGGACTGAGAATTGTATTTTGATACATTTTATGTTAGGTCGTCAAATGTTGTTAGTAGGCGGTGAAAATGAAAATGTACCTTTGTATTACCATATGTATGATAATTTTCAAATACAATTTGGAAGAGAAGAATTTTGTCTAGTTACTGGCTTAAAGTTTGGGGTAGAGTATTCGGATGACTATGACGACAAGGATAAGCCTATTCCTTTTAGGCGACGGGTGTTTCCGTCACGTTTAGATGGTAAACGTATAACCGGGAAAGATGTTGAAGATTTGATTGATAGCAATTCGTTTAAAAAATTAGACGACGATGATGCTGTTAGCCTCTGTTGTATAGGCATTTTGCAGTTAGTGTTATTAGGTTTGGAGGATAGACGTCCGGTCCATAATTGGATTTTAAGGTTGGCAAATGATAGAGATGGTTGGGACGCCTATCCTTGGGGTTCCTACGTTTGGCCGACATTGTACTATAGTCTAAAGGATGCAAATGTTAAACGTTGGCTTCCCTTATATGCCACTGAGTCGACAACCGAAGATGATAAGAAAACGTATTCACTTTTGGGATTCACTTGGGCATTCAAGGTATGTCATTGTTTAGTTTATAATATTTAATTGAGCATTTAAATTATATATGTGTAACATAAAGTAATTGAAACAATTTAATTTTTTTTAAACATGGATATTGGAGGTGTTCCGGTTAGGACCGAATGAATTTTATACACGTCACGTGCGTTATCCAAGAATAGTTGCATGGACTTCCAATAAGAAGTTTTATCGACCCATGCTTCGTGATTTTCTTCATGTGCATTTTATGTAATGTTATAGTTTATTAATTTGATTACGTTATTTATTTCATACTTAATGTCCCTTTTTATACTTTAAAGGGACGTGTACCTGCGGAAAGATTGATACCGGATGAGGTTGAGGCTGGATCGGGTTGGTGGCTTTCTAGCAGGGCCTACTTTGACGGTTGTGTTACTGAACGAGAACGAAGACCTCCTCACTTAAACCAGGAAAATCATTATGAAGTATCGTCTGATATATATCGAGAGTTTCAGAAATAAAGAAGTGGGATGGATCAAATGATTGAAGCAATGAAAAAATATATGGAGGAGCTGAATGTTGACACGAGATCAGATAGAGAATCGATCATTGCCGATCAGCATTATGGGCTAAGTGATTTGTCTGGATTTCAAAGCATACAGGTATAATTTATGTGGATTTAATAGTCATATATTTTGTCCTTGCTGAAAAGTAAGCAAGTATTATACTTTTTTATTTGTTTGTTTCCACAGGGTGGTCCGTCTCCTTTCCAGACGCCGACAAACAACCCTATCTTTAATACGGCTACGCCAACAAACTGGCAAACATCAATGCCATCGCAGCCCGGTAGTTCTAATTGGCATAGCCAGATGCCAGTGTATACGCCAACTCCAAATTGGCAACCCCCTAACCCGTCGCATCCTGGTGATGATGGCTTATGCGACCCGGTAATCCTGAAATTATTTACGATTTCAACTTTTTTATATAACCCATCATGATGTAATATAGTTTGATTAAAATTATTTTTGATTATATTAGAGCGACAAAAGAGGGTACAAGTCCTTGTGTATATATCCAGAGTTCATTTACGTCATTGATTGCTACTACGGTATTGCCATAAGAAACTGGGTTGGTAGAACTAGAAAACTCCAAGAATGACAATCTTATCACCCTTGAATATTGGACCGCTTTCGCGCGTGGAAATGGAGGGAGGGAATGACGTTTTGATACGGGTACAATGATACTGGTACTATACTTTAGTATGAAATGTCGACCCTAATAAGGTAAATGTTTGTAGTATTTTAATTTTAATAAATAAAGTATAAACAATTATGTGTCATGGAGATAGTAATTTTAACATGCTTTTCTAGGTTACCCGACAAGAATATAATGAGTTCACGGATTTTATTTTAAACCCCTATCAAGTTTATTTAGATTGTTATATGATGGGTTATTTAGTTCCAGAATTCTTTTGGCGATAACTAGTACCTCATTTGTGTATGCATAGAAGTCACAGGTTAGACAATCCCTACAATGAAGGATGGTTGTCTGGGGACGTAAGTTTAATAATACAACTTTAATTAATGATTATTTATTTTTTGCTTAAAAACATTTATTAATTTTGTTAGCATTTTTTTATGCAGCAAATGAATTCGTGGATTGAGATAATCATTAGAAGTAGGCCACAAGATGCCGACTGGACGGTATCTAAATCAGGGACAACATGTGTACATCTTGAAAATAACCGGTTCTTGATAGAGACAGATCCACATATTATTGGTAGTGTTGGCTGGGTTCAACACGTCCTCTTCCCTCATGGAAAAAATAGGTAATTGGGTACTTATAATTGTACTATATTATTATGTTATATATACTTTTAACATCTTTTATTTGATAATTATTTAACATTTACATTTTTTGTTTGTGTTTATCTTTGTAGGTGTTATATGCCAGAATAAATGTTGTGGTGGAATAATACTGGGTAACGGGTGCAGTTAACCTAAGCCATTCTGTTTTTTTGTCTTTGACTCTATGGAAAGTGAGAGTACAAGATTTCTCTTGGAAGGTCAAATTAAAGCTTGGACGCCCGTTATTAATCGCATTTTGCAAACGCGTGGTTATTTCGATGGATCTGAACGACAATACCATAACTTTATATTATCATACAACCAGGGTTGGGGATTTTCGGTCCCTCAACAAACTAACTCCAAAGACTGTGGAGTTATAACTTGTTGGTTAATAGCTAAGTTATGTGCTAATCATGTGCCAGTAGTGCCTCGTGAGAGTGAAAGTTATTGGGAGAACATTAGATATGAAATGGGTAAACTATTCTATAAATGTAGGTGTGAGAATACTCGGTATTGTGGTTATGATTAGTTTAGTTTATATATTTTGTATGTTGAAAGACTTACACTTTGCATGGAATAATATTTTATATTACTTTGATATACCAACAATAAGTAGACATTGAATTAATAAAACGTTACAAGCGATGAACATTGTTGTAATACAACTTGATTTAAAAACATACAAGAAAATATGTAAAAACAAACATTTGAAAAGGGTTAAAATTCAGTGTCCTTGTCGAATACCTTCAACAAATGTTTCGGATCGTAATGTTAAGAATTATTTTGTGATGGAGTTGGTGTCTCAGACTAGAAAACATTACGAAGTATCAAAAAACAGAATCCGACTGTTATGATTAGACTTTGTGTACCCCCCACCCACCCCGCCCCCCCCTATTTTTTTCATCTTGGAGCCTTTGTAATGAATTTCGTACCTCCCTATGCTGTTCCAGTTGGATCTTTTAGTGTAGCTGTATGTCTCCCACTGAATTTGGTGTACAACTCTTGACAACCCCAACCACTAATTCAAGTTTATCTTTGATGCAATTTTTTTTCAAATCGCCAAGACAACCAGATACACTGAGCCCTTCACCATGAAGATAGATAATCGCTTGTAGCTATGGCCCTTGCATAAAATGATCATCTTTAGACACATCTTCATTTACTTTCCTGACATACTCCTGGGTTGTCAATATGTTATGATGACCCCCTGCCTGAACCAATGTTACACGAAATGGTGATGAAGAAGTTCAATTTGGAAGCAAATTATCCATTAAATTTATCTGCTAAGCTGTCGTCAATAGACGAAAATTTTGATATAACCGACGACCATGAGGTACAGTTTTTTGTTGAATGTGCTTGTAATTCTAAAGATGAAGTAGCACATTTGTATGTTTCTCAACATAAAACATTATACGATACTACAAGGTTTTTGGAGAACCATCAAGAAAACACGTTTTATAATTTCTTTGAACCAACAACTTTGGAAAACATCGAACCATCTAATAATATTACAAATACGTCTTTCAACAACAATGGTCTGGATTTGAATTTTGGAACTAGTGAGTTCCATAATAACGAATCAAATCATCAAAATGAGTCCCTTTTCGAAAAACAAGAATGCTCTTTTGCGTTCGGAGACTACCACGAATATGAAGATGAAAAAAATGAATTCGATGATGTTGTGGATGACAACCCACTACCCAATTACCAGAAATGGCAGAAATACATGTCGTCTTTTAAACCAGACATTCCAGAAACACCAATTTACAAGTCCAAACCTATGATTTCAAAACATTATAAAAAAGAAACAGACGTTAAGGTTGGTCAAATTTTTGAAAATAAGAAAGCTTTAGACTTGGCCATTAGATTGAAAGCTTTAGACGAGGGTTACCAATTTTTGAATGATAGGTCAGCCCCAGAAAGGTATGCATTGAAATGCTTTCATTTTAATGAATGCGCGTGGAAGATTCGTGCTACACGGTGGGGGAAAACTGAAAAGTTTAGCATTACATTTTTTAATGATGTTCACACATGTTCAAAAACCCAAACATATCCCAACCATCGAAATGCAAACAAAAAGGTAATTGCCCATATCCTCACTCCAAAGTTACAAGATACTAAGCGTGTTTTAAAAGGTAAAGATATACAACAAGATATAATGTCAGATTATAAAATAAATATATCTTACCAACAAGCATGGAGAGGGAAGGATTATTGTATGCAACAGATAAGGGGTTCACCGTATGAATCTTTTGAGATGCTTCCGTATTATTGTTATAATCTAGAACGAAAAAACGAAGGGACAGTAACACGTATAAAAACAGACGAAAAAGGAGTTTTCGAGATGTTATTCATTGCCCTTGGTGCGTCGGTAAGTCACGATCATCTTTTTTATTTATTAAATAATAGTAGGGTTTTACCATAAAATATTTGTAACGTTTTTTTAATTTCAGATTCGTACGTTCGTGAATTATCTACGACCATTGCTTATAATAGATGCGGCACATTTAAAGGGTCAATACAAGGGAACAAATCTGATTGCTGTCGGCATGGATGGAAACAACCAAATTGTGCCAATTGCTTTTGGTATATGTAAAGGGAAAAGGTCCAGGTAGGTCATGGTGATGGCTGTACTAAAGATGTATAGTGTAACCCTTATGTTGCTATTCATATCTGACAGGCATGCTGCTATAGCTTTAGCTGTACAAAATGAATTCCCTTTAGCATATCATGCTGTATGTTGTCGTCATTTATTGATGACCCTAACTTTGAAAGGAGATAACAAAAAGGCTCTATTTTGGAAAATATGCAAGGGCTTACACAAACAAAAGTAATTTTCAAGCAGCATGAGCCATCTACCAGATATTCAGCCCGATGCGTACGATAAACTTTGTCAACTTGGTCCCCAGAGATGGTCAAGAGCGCATTGCCCACTAGTGCGTTACAACTATTGAATCGAATAGTATGAGTCTGTTAATGCTTGTACTGTTTGTATAGGAAGCTACCGGTGTTAAAGTTAGCAGAGACATATCGTGCAATGGTGCAAGACTGGTACTATAAACGTCGCAAACTCGCAGGTATTTACTTTTTAATTACATAATCAATGCATCATTATTTGCTAGAATAATATGCTGACTATATTCATTGATTTTTTGTTTAAATGTAGAAATATGAACGTATGAAATTATGTTTGGGCGGCAAACAATAGTGGAGAAAAAAAATGAGGGAAAAGCGCAAAATGGGTTGTTTGTGGTGTTAGTGATCATCAATACCAAGTTTATGACGGGCGATATAATCGTCAAGTCGACTTTCATACAGGCACATGTCAATGTCGTAAATGGCAACTTTCAGGGTTACCATGTGGTCACGTTATAGCTGTTACAAAGTACTTGGGTTTGACTGATTGTCTACAGTTTGTATCAGATTGGTTTAAAAAACCAAAATATCAAGGAACTTAGCTGAACAATCCTTTTTATTGGGAATGTATCAAGAATGGGAATTTTCACTACTATTCGAAAAAGCTATACTTAGGATGGACAACCCACAACCGGGTCGTCCAAAAAATACAAAGCGAATAAAATCACAAGGTGAGGAGCCTAGACTTATACATTGTACGAGATGCAAACAAGCAGGACACAGACGTGATAATTGCAAAAAACCATTTATCTTTGACCCACCTATAAACATACAAACACAACATGAACAACAAATTCCAAGATATGAACAACCATCATTCCACCACCCACACCAACAATATGACAACACTTTCCAATACTCATCACACCCACATGGTCAAAAACCTATTCCCATGCAGCCATACGATCAATATGACAATAACACATCTCAACAATATGATGGAAATCAAACACAGTCAGCACAAATGTATGATCAATACGAATCTCAAAACCAAGCATCTCAGCATCTAGATGATCTAGACAATCATGCTTCAAATAGTTGGTTTAACTCATTTGGTTTGTAACAATTTTGATTGTGTTGTTGTATTCTAATTTACTTTTTTCATCAAATTTTCTTGAAGTAGGCTGTAACAATAAGCATTGAAGTGACAATCAAAATAAAAATGCTTTATTCAGACAACGAAAAGACATATCATTTCTGACAACAACATGACGTATCAACTTTGCACTAAAAAATAGTATATATATACATGTATACAACCAAAAAGATTGACAAATAAAATTTCAATTCAAAATTTTTTTCTTTCAAAAAATGTCGACGTCTAACAATACTACTTTCGAGTTCGCGGTACATCACAACGGCGATTTTAAACTTAACCCGCTAACCTATCAAAATGGTTCAATACTCAATATAAACCTTCTACCAAAAGATTTTCAGAAATGGGGGGGGTGATTAGCCATCTTACAAGAAAAATATCAAGACGGTTCACTACTGTGTATTACACGTTGCCACCAAACAACACATTGTCAGGTTTGAAACAAATTAAGAATGATTATGATACAAATGTTATGTACGACATTGCAAAAGTTGCTGGTAAGATCCAGCTTTTCGTTTCTCATCATCAAATAGATCTAAGCACGGTGCTGATTCCAAACGATGGGTCATTGGAGGAAGCATTTGCAGGTATCATTTCAGAAGCCACTAAAACAAAACTAGAAGAATCACTCACTTATCTACATCAAATGCAAAAACAAAAAAACAAAAAGTTCGATTACTATGAACTTCTTGGTGATCTAGGATTTATTAATAAAACAATACCTACCACACCATATACGCAAAACAATTCAACAATAATGGTCAGTTGGTCCTCGATAACACAAAAGACACAACGTACATCAACGGTGGAACAACGAACATCAACATTCCAAGAATGAAACTAGAAGAGCTGAAACAATATTTGTCTAATATTTTGGGTACTAACATCCATGCTCTTTATTATAAAATACCAAATAATGGATTTTCAATAACCATCAAACTTAGAAACAACTATGATATGCATGTCATGTTTGATATATCTTCAGCGCATTACAAATTGCAAATTTACATTGACCACCTAGGTGTTGATTTTTTTATTGCCAAATATATTTTCCCAAATGCTAGCTTGGCAGAAATGATGAAACATGTCATAACCAACTACACAAGTGACAGTGAAGACAATAAAAGGGAGGTAACACAAAATGATTACACTTTCAATCAAATGGTTGAATGGGCGGAACAAGAACAATTCGAAGACGAGGAAACCAAGTTATCATGTCCAAAGATAGATCTTAGCACGATGCTGAAATCAAACAAAGGCTCTATGGATAAATCATTTCAATCACTCAGCTATCTACATCAAATGCAAATCGAAAAAAGAAAATTGAGGCAACCAAAGCAGTTCAACATCAACATTTAAATAAACATATGTACTAATGTTTATGTAACTCAATATCTATTACCAATGTCTTTTCAATGTAGACATTATGTTTTTATTTTTTTATGTATTCAATAATTAAGTATTACAGTTGATAAAGACTAGTCCATTAAATTGTCTATGATCTTTTTTAAATGTACGATATCTTTGGACAACATCTGACAGTACATCCATTCATATCAAGCTCATTGATTTGATTACTAGGCCAAAACTATTTCCTCTATATTTACTCGCTTTACATTTCTCAATCAAATCACACACACACACACACACACACTAGAAACTTCCTTTTTCTTACTACTAACAATAGGTCATATGGCTTGTTCTGCAAGTGATGCACGTTAAACAATTGTTTCAAACCTTGCAAAGGGAGACTTGAGCCTGAGCCACACTAGCAATACAATGTGGGCAACGTAACTCGTTATTCATGAAACAAATGGTATCCGTGGAGATACAGTTACAATGTTGTCAGAATATGCCTAACATATGAGCCTTAATATATAAGGATTACAGCTTACTAATGACCCATGATGGGATATACGATAATCAAACAACTTAATAAGAGCAAGACAAGAATTGTTGAGAAGCATTGCTGAAAAGCAAAACTTCATTAACAATTACAGGGCAATATAGATTGTCGAATCATGTTGTTTAACAACACCTAGCCAACCAGTTGTGTTCTTGTTTGTAGCAACCCATTGTGTTCTTGTTTGTTGTTGTTTGTCTTAAGTCAGAATAATAAGGTTGCTAATGTACTAGATTAGGTGTGATTTTTTCTACATGTATGTATTCAATAATATATGAATCAAGATTCTTGTTTGTACGATTTATTTGAATAGTTCATCAAATACAACAATACTAAGAAGTTTAGAGTGTAAAAAAATGCTTGCAATGCTAAAAAGGAAATTCAAATATCATTTGCTTTTTACAAAATCAGATAAGACTATTTAATGACAACCTTATTTATCACTAAAAAATTTCAAGATATCATTAAATGATTCCTGAAAAATGTTATTTTAATCAAAGTGATAAGACAAATCAATGACATTGTTGTTTATAGCTAAAAAATTCGCGCGATTTATGACAAGAATTGACAAATCATAAGCTTTTTCATATATTGAATGACAGTTCGCAGCAATTATATTATTGTACGGGAACTGATAAGACAACTCAACGACATTATTTTTTATCACTAAAAATACCACGCGATTTATGACAATATCTAACAAGTCTTTAACTTTTTCTAGAATTGATTGACAATTCACTGAAAATGTCATTCAATTATGGCTTATATATAAAGACATAACTTGAGGACTCTTATACTCAAACTAATTTTTCATTCACATAAATTATTAATTCTATCTTCTCATTTTCTACCATGGCTTCTAACCCAGAAAATGTTAGGTTAAATGTCCTTATGAAACTACAAGAAGCACTTGATGAAGAAGCTATTTTGGAGGAACAAATTTTATCCTTGATGCATCGTTTTGCTGATAGGTTTACGGATCGTAGGGTGGAAATTAACAATCTAATGGTTTTGCACGATCACCAACTAATTGACTATGGTAAGTACGCCCTTGGATGCATGACAGGGGCGGACATGAAGAAGTGTGTATACTTGAAAAGTGTTAGAGATGAGTTGCTAAGGAGTATGGAAGAGAAAAGACAATTGATGACGAACTACAGAGACATGTAAAATGATGGCTACTTAACACCATTTTGCTAACCATCTTTGTAGTTGTTTGTTGTTGTTTTAAAGTTTTTTAAATCCTCTAAATAAGGTTGGCAATGTAATCTCGTGTTGTAATGCTATTAATGAATTTCGCTGATTTTAAAAAAAAATTAGTTATTGCGTTTTACATTTTGAGCTGATAAAAACAAAAATTTAAATAACCCCAACTTACACACATTGCAACATCATTTCTTATGCATAAAAAATTATTTTCGGAACAAGTTTTGGTTCACTTTGTAGACCTCATCAATAGCGTAAAACGTTCTCAAACATTACCGATGTCGATATTTTGCAAAAAATTTCCAAACCCTAATAAAACCAAAAACTAAATTTTAAACTTCTACAAAAATGAAGAAAAAAAAATTATAAAAAAAAAAGTTCTCAACCCTAAATATTGCGTGATGACTGACACAAGAAAAAAAAATAATAAAAAAATGTTCTCCACCCCCTACATTGCGCGATCAACTTTTAATTTTTTTTTTCGTCAAATGCCTAAGAGGGTGACACGTGTTGTTCGAGTTGTCCACTGCCCAAATCACGCGATCAACGTGGTTGTTTTGGTAAAGCTCTTGTGTCAGGGTCAATACAACAAACTTGAATTTCAATTTGGTTGTTTCTGTAAATTTCTCAGTATAAAATTGATTTTAAAAATCATATTTGCTAGTACTACGAAAGAGATGTGTAAAAGGGTGAAAATGGGTGGATAAGATTTGCTTGGTGGTTGTAATTGTCTTAATTACTAGTTGTTCACGTGAATTAGATTTTTTAAACGGACTGAGTTATACAGATAGTGAGTTAGTGTAGTTAGTGGGAGTCCACTCCCATTCATCTACATGAAGATACCATCATGGAAAGACTCGAACTTGAAACCTCTCGCATAGAGAAGACCCTTAACCAACTCTGCTAGACAGACATTAGCGTGTCACGGTGATTAGTAAGAAACATGTTGTAGCTATTGAGCATATCTTGATTTATCATGTGAATCATTCTTACGTATCACATGTATATTTGCATGTATCACTATGTCCTAACTCCTCACCCTTATCCTCACGTTTTTATCCCATGTCAGCAATTAAGTTTTTTAAGCAAGATTAAGACAACTTAAATTTGTAGATCATCTTCCAACAAAATTTCTTCTTATTATATGTTTATTTAACAAGTGCTTTTTGAGCACCGGTTAAGTTTAAAGTGCCTCAACACTCTAATGACTTGCATTATGCTATTAGTATTACTTTTATGAATTACATGTTTATAATACTATAAAATAATTATATCATCATTACAAAACTTAAATTGCTATCTATATAAACTACAAAACAAACGTTACAAAACGTTACAATTTTAGCCTTGATTGATCATAAATATCACATGAATATTCAGGAATGACATAAAATAAAAAAAAAAAAAAAGACAAAAAAAAAAAAAAAAAAAAAAAAAAAAAAAAAAAAAAAACAAAGTAAAAAAAAAAAAAAAAAAAAAAAAAAGAAAAAAAATAAACAGCTAAGAAATGAGTGTAACACACAATTAAGAGAATTTTCAAATTCAGATAAATACACAAAATACGTAACCAATACAATCACATAAATTTGGTGGTTTAGGACATCCTTGACCATTCCCACAACTTTCTTCAAAGTTTTTACTCTGAGTTCTCTCCTATTGAACACAAAACATAGTGAAAGTTAACAATGAGTTCATCTACTCGAACAATAACGACAACAACAAAAATGACGCTACGTACGCTATTGATAATTGCGTTGTGTCTAAACGCCATGATGGTTACAGGAGAAGTGTACAAGGTTGGCGGTCCATCTGGTTGGACTGCCAACTCAAATTCCAATTATTCAGATTGGGCATCTTCCAAAACGTTTTACCTTAAGGACGTTCTTCGTGAGTACCTTAATTTTCATTCCGTTCTAATACCGTCTTTTTTTTTTCTTTTTTATTTCTTTACCTCTAATTTGTTTACACATGTACAAATACAGACATACAGTATTGATCTACCATGGAATAAGATTTTTGACACAAAATCTATACTACAAATTAAATTTGAGTAGTGTTTTGTGATTGAATCTGCATTCCATTGTGAAAAAATGACTTTCTGCATAGAAGGAAAGTAATACGTATTAGTGGTCATTCACATATGTATTTACTGATTTACTCTTAAGAAGTAAATGTGTGAAGACAAAATCATTTACTTTTAGTAACTAGTAATAAAGTTTTCTTTTTAACACTGATAAAACTTTAATTCTCGAACTTTTTACTATTTTTTGCATTAAGAAAGCATAGTACTTATACAAGTAAGATTTTGTACATAGGTATAACTTAATGACACTTAATACCTGGTAATCTCGTTGTAATAGCAAGATTATGTTTGTTTATTAGCCTTTTTATATTGTTTCCTACTAAAAATGTTTGTTACTATAAATATGTTTGTTGCAACAGTGTTCGAGTACAATGCAACGATTGACAACGTAGTACTAGTGACTCACTCACATTACCGAACGTGCAACACATCGGCTCCAATAAAAGTTTATGATTCCGGAAATGACACATTCACCATCAAGTCACGACGCCATTTCTTTTTCACTAGCAGTTTTCCGGGTCATTGTGAGGCTGGTCAGAAGCTCTATGATCAGGGTCCAAAAACCGTCCCACACATCATGTCCACAGCCCCACCACCAAGCTCAATCAGCCCAGCCCAAGTCCCTCAGGGAGAATGCACAAGTTGTTCAAAGAACCATAGCACCTAGCCCAACGGAACCATGTGCTGCGCCAACAAGATGATCCCATTGGATGCTTATGAACATCATTTGGGTGGCGCTAAGTGGCCTTGGATCTCTTGCTAATGGATAATGCTAGAGAAAAAGAATACCAAAGTGCAAAGTATTTTGATTTGACATCATGTAGAAGTCTAAAAGAACCATAACTAGCAATATAAGTGCTTCATGATCTTTTGTGGGTTTGTTAGTTTTAACTATGATCTAGTTATGAGTTATTATCATTAAAATCATATTAAATATGAAAGTTACAAATATATGAAAAGCTTCATAGTTGTGAATTAAAAGTTAAAACATTTGTGCCTCGTAATTCCGAGATGCATATAAGAACTAGGGCATATGTATCATGTAGTTCTTCTCGAATTCGAGTCTCTCACGGGCAGTGAGCCAAATATACAATACTAAGCGGATTTGCGATTCATTAGAAATTTTGAACCTATGATTGCAATTCATATAGAAAATTTATGTTAGAAATTGTATGAAACGAATAAAACTCAAAATTGATAGCGAAATTATTAAAACTATGGAGCGGAAATAGTCGATACGAGTCTAAAGCCCTATCAGACCTCGAACACAATCGGCTTTGTCTAAGCTTAATAAAGTTTTTTTTGAGCTTTGTGCTCGGGGGCCTAGTTATTCGAGCCTTGTTCTATTAGCTCCAGCTTTGCATGTATACATGCTCGAATCGGGTCGAGCTCGTCTCATTTATATGAATTGACAATTAAAACATTAAATGCTTTGGCTCTATCTTGGCTAATAATATATCTATTTTGAGCTCTCGCTTCATAACCCGCTTATAATACAAATTGCATAAAGTTTTATATATGTTTAATACTTGAAATATTATAGTGTCGTTTAGGCTCGCGAGGCCTCAATCTGAGCTTTGTATTCAAAGACTCGGAGCTCGAGCACGATTAATAAAATGAACTAACTTAGGCTAGGCGCTCGAGTTAATCCTGAGCTCGATAAGGTTCATCACGTCTAGCTTTCATACCGATTCGATCACCAAATTTTCACAAACAGCTCGGCTCATTTTCAGCTATTGTTCTAAAACTCCTGAATCATAAGAGTAAATTGAGTTTTATGGGGCCTCCACGAGGCCCACATCAAGATGTTTATATGGGCTTAAATATTAAGCATATTTATTTTTGCTGAATCCAAAACAATTGGTTATACCATATCGTGACCAATAAAAACCGTTAGTACACATCCACAAATTTATAACCGGGACCAGTTACAATCTTGTTTATGTATTATTTTCTTCTTTTGAACTATAGGACATCAAGTTATTACAAACATATCGATCCTTTAATGGCCGAAAGCTTTAATGAAAAAGACAACAATCCTTGAACGGCTTGGTTGCCAGAATGAATGAATGATTATCGACAGGACCATTGCTAATTTGTTTGTTATATGTAGACTCCTTTAAGGAACGACAAGAGATGACTAAGTTGGTAAGAGTTCGTAATCATATTAACCAAAAAATTTAAAGGTTTGAACTTCAAATCACGCTAGTTACAAACAAACCTAAAGTTATCGCGTCAACTTTTTTCAGAAGAAAAAGACTTTGAATAGTTTGAGTTTGTGAGACAGTCAGGGCCGGTCCTGAGATTTCGGATGCCCTGGGCGAGTTGATATAAAAATGCCCCTCGTAAACTAACGATACACTATTTTAAGGAGATTGAAACCTAGTCATGCTACACGACTTATTGTGAAGTCTATTTTGATTTAATAAACGCATCAAACTGATTAGAAGATAATTTCACAAATATATATTGTTGTCTGCAGAAAATTAAAATTATTTGCATGTATAAAAGCAAATAGTTGGTATCCTTTAGAGCATTAGGTATGATGTGTCATAGAGTTGGTGCAATGGTAATACCTCTATCACTTTTTCTAATAACACCAAAACCCATCATAACACCAAAACACCTCTTCCTCATATAAAAGTGGTGTCATGAGAGAAGAAAAAGAAAAAGAAAATACTCGAAAACGCCAAAAAAACCTGATAACGCGAGCCATAGTGTGGTTTTGGCGCCGTCAAGTTGCATTTTCCGAAACCATCTCGATCGGTGGTGACGGATCAGAACTTAAAAATGCGATGTGAGGTGTGGTTCTAACGCCGTCGGAGATGACTTGAGTCATAACTCAACATACCTAGAGCTCTTAAGAAAATTAAGAGTATAGAATAGGAGTTTGATTGCGACAAAATTTCAAAAAGTAAAAGAAATATCATTTCGCATTAAACTAACATTTTTTTATATATACTTATTTTGTCACAAATATATCAAGAGACAAATTAAAAAAAAGACTCATGAGTTAACAAAAAATTGTTACTCAGTCAAATTTGAAAAGGTAAAAGCCATGATTTGTTAATTTTAAAAAATTAAAACAATAAGTATAAGTGATTCAATTTTATTTGTAAAGTTAACAGGCCACAATTATCAAAACAAATAAATTGTTTACTCACTCCCTCCCATGTTGGTCTACCATTATTCTTGTTTTATAATTTAACATTATATTTCTCTCTCCACTACATTCACAATCGTTCATCTTCTTCCCTCAACAGAGTATCTTCCATTTTCATATTCATAGCTACTTTTTCATGACTTTTTTTTTCTGTATCTATGTAATATGAATCTAAACTTTGATGCCCCCAAAATTATGATGCCCGGGGCCGTCGCACACCTCGCCCAGCACCAGGGTCGGGCCTGGAGACAGTAACCACAATGCCCATGAGGCCATGAATCAAACAACATAACATCAAAAGCTATAGACTATAGTTACTCTAAAACTAGGTTATCAAGATCATGATCTTATCTACGATTGTTTTCATCTTTACAAGATCGAAATTGTGAGATCGAAACAAGATTGTAAGATATAAAAATGTGATTTTATTTAATAGCAGTTGTAGTTTTATGAAATTCAATATATAATTCGATTAGAATAACTAATTTAGATGGATATGAATAAAAAATTTAAAAGTTCAAACATCATGCTAATATAACGCAATACATGCAATTATTTCATGTTTCAAACCATTAGATGAACAATTTGGGTAAAAAAGAATATGACAAACGTCGTATATAATATAAGTTGAACAAAGATAGTTTTTACTCATGTTAATTGTGATGTTGAGCCATGTATATGAGCAAAACTAGACCAAATATGCTTATTTTTATGTCAAATAATAAAAAAGTAAGAATTTTACAATAATCGGGATCGATATATAACGATTCTACGATCTTACAAGCTATCTTACGATCATACTTCGATCCTACGCTATATTCAATCTTGCTACGATCTTGCAAAGTTTTTTATGTGATATTGTAAGATCGTACAGGATTGCGATCTCGATAACTAAGCTTCAAAACATACTAGTGTGAACATTATTAAGTTGACATAGATTAATAAATCGTGATTAGAATATAAGGCACGAACCAAACTACACTTCGAGTCATTAATGCACTCATACAATTATACAAATCTCGATCTTACAACTTTTCAAAATTCAAATTTCACATTAAAGATCATACCTTATTCCTTACTTAATGAAGACTATTAGTTACTCCCTCCGTCCCACATTAAGTTTCAAAGTCTTTTTTCTTCAACTTTGACCTTAATGATTTCTTCTTATGTTATATGATACTTGATGCAAGATATATGAACGGATAGAGTTTTGAATATATTTTTCGTTGGTAAAATTTTCGTTCAATATTATATAATACAAACAAAAATATTTATGGTCAAAGTTGAGGAAAAAAGACTTAAAAGATTCCATTGTGGACACTTAATATGGGACGGACGGTGGTGAGTAAAGTAAAAAAACATAACTCCAATATTGGTAATATCAAATGTAAAATATTAACACTTACACAGGTGGAAAGTCCATGCATTTCTCAGTGACTTATTATTAAACTGTAACTTATAATTTTTTAGAATTTCACTAAGCTAATTAAATACTACGAACCTTTAGAGTACACAATTAATCACCTACACCACCAAACGCCATAACATTAAAATCAGTTATTTTATCATCACTCACTATATAAATATAAATATAACTCCCCCACTACCTTCATTCCACTCTTCTCATTTATGTCCATCACAAAGTAACCGTGGGTTCTTATTGAAACTGCAATTTGAGTCCGACTCGAGCCTGATATCCCGACATTTTTACGTGCTTTTACGGTGTGATATCGATTTTTTGGTTTAGAACGTACATTTTGTTTACTTTTACGCATTTTTAGAGTCAATCATGTAGCCTAACAGTAAAACATGACTAATTGTATGTCTAAAACTGTGTAAAAATAGTTTATCTTTTTGCTGCAACTGACAAAATACTAAATTAGACTGTGTTTTTAGTCATTTCAGCCATTTTTTTTTCATTTTTAAAAGGATTCACTTGAACTAAACCTTTACAATTTGTACATTTGTTGCAGTGAAATATCAAAAAACCCAAAACATATCAATGGAAGTGAGTAGAGTTACACTAGAGATATTTTCGAGCCTCGAAAAGAAATGGCTAGCACATTGCGAAAACAACAAGAAGACGTGCATTCTGAGCATAGACGGGGGCGGAACAACCGCTATCGTCGCAGGCGCGTCTTTAATACAACTCGAAGAGCAAATTCAAGCGAAAACCGGTGATTCGAACTCTCGAATCACCGATTTTTTCGACATTATTGCCGGTACCGGCATCGGCGCACTTTTATCTGTGCTAATTAACGCCGATGACGGTAACGGTCGTCCAATGTTCACGGCTCGAGAAGCCGTTAAGTTCGTTACAAATAACTGTAACGAACTTTATAAAACTAAAACTAGCGGTATTTTTCGCCGAAAAAAGATTTTTTCTAGCGAGAGTATGATTAACGTGTTGAAAAAGAATTTAATTCGAGATGACGGTTACGTTTTGACGTTAAAGGACACGTGTAAGCCTCTCGTTGTTCCGTGTTTTGATCTAAACTCATCCGCACCGTTCGTGTTCTCACGCGCGGATGCTTCGAATGCGAGCTATGATTTTGAGCTTTGGAAGGTTATCCGTGCCACGTCAGCGGACACGGCTATGTTTAAGCCGTTTCCGTTGACTTCGGTCAACGGAAAGACTTCGTGTGTAGCGGTTGATGGCGGTCTGGTTATGAATAACCCGACTGCTATCGCTGTTACACACGTTTTACATAATAAACGTGACTTTCCGTTGCTTAACGGCGTTGAAGACCTTGTGGTAATTTCTATAGGTAACGGGCCGTTAAGTGTAACGGATAGTAACAAAGTTGACCATCACGGAATGTGCTTACGGTCAACGGTAGTTGGAATTGTTCTAGACGGTGTGTCGGAAACCGTTGACCAGATGTTAGGCAATGCGTTTTGCTGGAACAATAACGATTACGTTAGAATTCAGGTACGTGACATCAATTTTTCGATATAATTGTCATTTTATTTTTTCGTCATATGGTAAAATGACGTCGTTTTGGATATTTGTAGTCGAACGGGTACATGAAGGGAAGAGCTGGGCCGACATTGGAGGAGGTGTTGATGGAGAGAGGAGTCGAGTCGTTACCATTTGGTGCTAAACGGTTGTTAAAAGACACAAACGGGCAAAGAATCGAAGCGTTTGTGCAACGACTAGTTGCCTCACGGAGAAGTAGCATTCCGCCAAGTCCTTGTAAGGATGCAGCTTTAACTCCAATTGTTTATGGTCGATAAGCTGCTACTAGCAGTATGCAAAGCTCGGATTTTAAGTAGTCGCGTTATATTTGTTATAGTGCTCGATACCATTATAGCAAAGTACATGTTTTTTTAGTACAATTCGCTTCGGCATATGCATGATTATTAGGTAACTCGAGTCAGGTCCAACCGGTTTTTCCATTCTATCAACAACAAAAAAGGGTTTGCGAGTGAGGTTATTGGTATGTTACGTGACCAACTCCGGCTTGGTCCGACTCGCATTTTGTGCACTTCTACGAGTATTGGTTCACTTCGTATACTGTCTTTAGGTTTCCTGTTCTAGTTCTGACCATCTCGGTTAAATTATATTTTTACTATCTAGTTACAGAGCTTAATGTATACAGTATTAGTTTGTCGCTATGTGTGATTCATATTTATTTCAAAAATTTTGTATTGGATTATTTAATGTTCATTGTTGTTGAAGTTATAGAAATATTTAATAGCCTTGGAGTTATTTATTCTTGTCTTCTGAACAAAATAAGTAAAAAATGAAGTAGCTTCTTCTATGCTAATAAATGGCATTAAAAGCCAATGCACTTGCCTTGTAAAAGTAAGATGCCAATATCTAATAGAATACTTTAATTATGTTTAAAAAATATAAATATTCACTTTTGAAAGTTTGTAATATAGAATCAGATCTCAATGTGTTTATGTTTTTTAAGATAAATAATGAAATTTTGATTTCAGACAAACTAACATGTAAAGGTGAGGTTTGTATCAATTTGCTACATGAGAAAATTTACATGTAGAACATTATTTAATTAAAGAACAATCCATTTCATCTCAACCATCCATTTTATTTCCATCTAATGGTTTAAATCAATTCTTATTTTAATTTAATTAAAAAACTCACTTTCATCTTATTTTTTAAAAATTAAATATCTCACAAACTGTTTAAATCGTTACGCCCTAAAACGAAACATACCTATCGCGACGAAATTAATATCTTTCTATAGAGAGGCAACTTTATAGTACTTCGACGAACTTTTTTTTTTTTGATTTTTTTTTCCAGTCACGTACTGAAATAATCACATGTGATTGCATCAACAATCACATGTGATTTCTTTTCACGAACTTTTTTTTTTATTTCAGGCATGTATGAAATTTTCAAATGTGATTTGTATCTCAATACACAGGTGAGTGGATTCCACTAGTCAAATGTTGATTTCTTTTCGACGACTTTTTTTTTCCAGTCACGTCTGAAAAAATTCATGTGATTCGTAAAAATCACATGTGATTTTTTTGTCGTGAATGAAAAAAAAAAAAAGTTCATAATAATAAGTAGGTTTTTCGAAAGTATATAGTAAGTGCCCTCTTATAGGAAAGATAAAAAAAAATATTGTCGCGATGGTGTTATTTTTTTTCTTTTGACGATTTACCGTTTGCAAGATATTTTATTTTTAAGTAAAAGGTGGGAAGTGGGTTTTTTATTTTGATGAAAAAAATGAGTGGCTAGGATTCACCTATTTGTTCTTTAAGATGATAATGTTCTATAAGGATCTCACCTCTTTGCTACATATATTTTGACAAAATAATCAATTTGTACGTGTTCTATCTTTTATTATTTGTACTTATTGTGTTTCTTTTATACCAAGTGTTGAGTACTTTTATCCAAATTATAATGTTGATGTTTGTTTGTTTAAGAAAGTAGCAAAGGCATATGATCTAGCACCATTATTAAACTATAAAAACAAACTTTGTTGTCAAGATACTTCGCTCATTGTAATTGTTGGAATTTGGTAGTCGGTTCCGCAAGTCATACGTTAAAAATACGTGAGCCTATTGGGGGCACGCGCGTTAAACACAGAAAGTATGTTTTACTTCACGATAATATTTAAATAATCGTTATTTACCATTAATTGTTTGATAAAGTATAACGAATATTTAAAATATAAACCTGAGGGACTTAAACGAACAAAACCCGAACTAGGAGGGAGCCCTTTGTAGGCCGAACTCCCCAAGGGTTCTAGAGGGGTGTTTGGTTCGGTTATGGGACAAAGAGAAAGGGGGAAAATGAAACTTTAGGTTTCCTTGTCCTACAAGAATTGGGGTAGGGTTATGTGCCTATATAAACACATACCCCTTACCTCGTTCTTCATTCAATTGATCAATTATCAAATCCCTAAAACCTAAATAGTTTTCGGTGCTCTTCTCTTCCCTAAAAAACCCTAACGGAAATCCTTAAAGGATTTTCGGTTCTTCTCCACCTACCGAAATCGGTAAAACCCACAAGGTTTTTTTTGATTGTTTCTTGTTCTCCTTGTTGACGTATCAAGATCACGTGGTGCTTGTTGGTGGTTCTCCTAGCTCGACATAAGCATAAACCCACTTAGGGTTTATTCAGTTTTCGGTTTTTAACCCTAACCGATTTAGGGTTCTTTGGTTTTCGGTTAAACCCTAACCGATTTAGGGTTTACTCGGTTATTGGTTTTCGGGTTCAATCTCAAGAGGTGCGTTTGGATTCGGGTATAACACAAGGTGTTTGGATCGTGAAGGTAGACTAGCAATCAACTCGTACTCGGTTGACGTGTTTGTGTGAGCAACCGTAGAGGCAGTAATTTAACTGCTATTTGTTTCAAGTTCAAGATCAAGAGGTAAGTAATTATTTACTTTTAATGTTATAATTATTTACTTTATTAAGTGTTAATCTTATGTGCTAAAACTAGATCCATTCCGCTGCGTACTCGTAGCTAAACTGGTTACCTAGTATGTTAAATCCCAACAGTGGCATCATGAGTCAACTCGTTTTGGCATTAGGGTTATACTTTTGAATTATATCTTGTCTTGATTTGTACACGCCTAGATTTAATTCATATGCTTGATCTGCTGCGCTTAATTTTTATTTATTGTTTTCTTGCAAATATGGCAAAGATTATGCAAATCCTTGCCATAATTAAATAAAATTTGTAGATCTAGATCTTGAAAACAATTGATTGCTAATATTGTAAAAAGGAATAAAATTAAACTGTTAATTTAGCAAGATGTGTTTCTTTTTACAATAGATTACACTATATAAATAAAAGATCTTGATTTTATTTATGGTAACTAAAATCTTTTATTTTTGGAAACTAGATCTTTTACATATTTAGTCTAATTGTGTTTTCCTTTCCGGCCATAAGACCTACTCAATCACTCTTGTGATGAATGGGGCGATCTAGGCACATTGATGAAAACCTAGTGAGGGTCTTATGGTTCTCCAATTGGGGAAGACTCGTAAGAGAACTCGGATTTTACTTGTTTACTTGTTAATTAATGTCATCTTTTGTATTTGTCTCTAATATGCATAGTATTACTTGTTTACACGTCTAATATGTATGCAAAACGGACTAATACCTAGTGAAAGATGATATTAAAACTAGTCTATTAATTACACGTTTAAATACTTGTTCATAGTGACCTATTATTTGTTTCGTGCAAAATTCAATTTTGAGAAAATTAATAAGACTTTAAACTATGAAACTTGATTTCAAGAATATTTAAAAACTGGACGCTAGGTACTCATAGGAAGTACAGCTCGTCCACTAGAACAAACTATAAGAGAAGTTTAAGGCGGAAGTGGTCAACTCTCCTAAAGAACTCAGGTTTTTAATACGCTTCGCGCTGACCTGATTCTCCGCTTCTTTGTGCGTTCGATTGGAGTTACCGTGAACCATGGCATGTCACTACAGTGTCATTATTAAAGGTTTTTAAAATCAGTGCTACAAAGTTGTTTTGCATGCCTCTTTGTACACACTTTTAACACATTTATGTGCATGCCCCTTTTGAAAATTTTAAGTCAATGTCATCCAACCAAGAACACATGCATTTGGCTTAGCCTCTCTGG
Source organism: Tanacetum coccineum (assembly GCA_026074375.1). Lineage (NCBI taxonomy): Eukaryota > Viridiplantae > Streptophyta > Magnoliopsida > Asterales > Asteraceae > Tanacetum > Tanacetum coccineum. The sequence goes on from BQNB010004828.1 coordinate 53,165, forward strand.
TCAAACCTTAAGGTCATTCCAAATCACATGGCAATTACGGTTCACTGGTCAGACCTCTAACTATTTTTTCACGTTATTGCTTGGTCGACTTAAATTCGGTTACCTGGTCAGACCTCAGTCTTGAGGCATAAGATGAGAACTAAACATGCTCACGACATTATTATATGATTACTAATGTTATGACCGGTCTCATAAATCTAAGAGTTACATTAAATGCAATTAACGCTCGTCGCTTACCTCTTGCCCTACTTGATTTCTCACTGGTCAGACCTTTGTTAATAAGTGGGAGGTCAAGTTTGATCTTAGTCTTAATTAGTAAATTAATTGGGTAGTTAATTCTATTAAGAATTTAATTATCGAAAATACTAATAAATTAAACTTTTTCTAAATTGTAGATGACTACCACTGTAATAAACAATTCGTTATTCAGGTCGTTGTTTGAAAAACAAAATTGACTGGAAACAACTTCATGGAATGGTGTCGCAATCTTAGGATTGTGCTCTCTACTGAAGACAAGCTACCATTCCTAGAACAGCCAATACTTGTTCTGCCAGTTCCTCCTCAGGGACAAACAAATCCTCCTTATGTCATAACCACGCATCAAGCTTGGGTTAAGGCTTAGAAGGAAATTGTTGGGATTATGCTTATGACCATGGACCTAGAGATGCAAAAGACTTTTAAGCACCTTGGTGCATATTATATGCTCAATGAACGGAAAACGTTGTATGTACAACAGGCATATCAGGAGCTTCTTCAAACCGTGCGAGAATTCCACGTGTGCAAACAAGAAGAAGGGCAGTCTCTTAGCTCTTACGTTCTAAAAATGAAGAGCTATATAGACAACTTGGAGCGTCTTGGCCATGCTATGACTCCGAACTTATCTATCAGCCTTATCTTGGTTTCACTAAGGAAGGAATGCGATAGTTTTGTGCAAAATTATAACATGCATAGCATGGGGAAGACAATTAATGAGTTGCATGCTATGCTGAAGCTACATGAGAAAACTCTTCCTCCAAAAGAAGTTGCACCTGCATTACATGCTATAAGAGCAGGAAGGATCCATAAAACCAAAAGAAAAAATTGCATAAGGCTGCAAAGGGCAATCAAGGGAAAGGCAAAGCGAAGATGGGCTATGCACCTGTGCAGGCGCCACCTTTTGCTCCCAAACCTAAGAATCCTCCAACACCCAAAAAGAATAATCCAGCAAAGAACGCGATATGCCACCAATGTCGTGAGGTGGGCCACTAGAGAAGAAACTTCCCCATATATCTCTCAGAGTTGATGAAAAAGAAGAAGCTATCTCAAGGAGCTGGCACTTCAGGTATTTTCACCATAGAACTCTATACTTTTCCTAGTACATCTTGGGTTTATGATACTAGTTGTGGGACTCACATCTGTATAACTACTCAGGGTCTTAGGGGAAGTAGGGAATTGAAGCCGGGAGCTTTAAGTCTGTACGTAGGCGATGGTCATCGTGCAACCGTTGAAGCTATTGGCGATTATCATTTGTGTCTCCCTAGTGGACTTGTTTTAATTCTGCACATTTGTCATTATGCTCCCTCCATTACAAGGGGGATCATTTCAGTTTCTCTTTTGTACAAGGATGGTTTTTTTAACCGCTTTGAGAATGATAATTCAATTTATGTCTTTAAGAATAATGTGATTTATTTTAATGCAATCCCTCAGGATGATATTTATGAAATTGTTATGTCTTCTTCCAATACAAATGAAAGTTCTATGTATGTTGTTACCAATAAAAGAGCCAAGCTTAACTTGGACTCTGCTCTCTTGTGGCATTGTCATCTTGGACACATTAACAAGAAACGCATAGAGAAGTTGCAACATGATGGACTTCTTAATTCAACTGACATCAAGTCTTTTGAAAAGTGTGTTGCTTGTATGTCTGGTAAGATGGCAAGAAAACCTTATTCACATCAAGTGGAAAGGGCCAAAGATCTACTTGGACTAATCCACACCGATGTATGTGGTCCATTTAAGATCATGTCAAGACAAGGAGCTAACTACTTCGTCACTTTTACTGACGACTTTAGTCGTTATGGATATGTTTACTTGCTTAAACATAAACATGAAGTGTTTGAAACTTTTAAAGTATTTCAAAAGGAAGTAGAGAATCAACTCGGGAAGACCATAAAATCACTACGTTCTGATCGTGGAGGTGAATATATGAGTCAAGAGTTTTTGGATCATCTAAAGGATCATGGGATTATTGCCCATAGAACTCCTCCCTATACACCACAACATAATGGAGTACTGAAGAGGAGAAATCGAACATTGGTAGACATGGTTCAATCCATGATGAGTCAAAATACTCTTTCAAAGTCCTTTTGGGATTATGCCCTTGAGTCTGCTGCACACATTCTCAACATGGTTCCAACTAAGAAGGTTGAAAAGACACCATATGAAGTATGGCATGGGCAAGCCCTTAAGTTGTCTTACTTAAAAGTCTGGGGTTGTGAGGCACTTATTAAGCGTGATACACTTACCAAACCTAACAAACTAGAACCTAAATTATTAAGTGTATCTTTATAGGATACCCAAAGGAAACAATGGGATATTCTTTCTACTACCCACCTGAGAACAAAATCTTTGTTGCTCGGAATGCTGAATTCCTTGAGAATAGTCTTATAAATCACGAAGCAAGTGGGAGTCTAGAAGATCTTGAAATTATTCAAGAAGAAGATACGCATCCTTCTTTAGACACTAGCTTAAATCATGAAGAGGATGATCAAGAAATTGATGAACCTCAAAGTGATATCAATCCCATTCGTAGGTCCACAAGGACACGCCGTCCCACAGATCGATTGTGTTTATACGTCGATGCTGAGGAACATGAGTTAGGGGATCTCGGTGAACCCGCTAACTATAAAGCCGCATTGTTGGATCCTGAATCTGACAAATGGCTTAATGCTATGAATGTGGAGATGCAATCCATGAAAGACAACGAAGTTTGGGAGTTAGTTGATCTTCCTCCTAATGGAAAAACCATTGGTCATAAGTGGCTCTTCAAAAAGAAGACCGACATGGATGGAGCTGTACACACCTATAAAGCTCGTCTGGTAGCAAAGGGCTTCACTCAAACCCCAAGGATTGATTATGAAGAAACCTTTTCTCCTGTTGCAGACATTAGAGGTATTAGGATTCTTATAGCCATAACTGCGTTTTATGACTATAAGATTTGGCAAATGGATGTCAAAACTGCTTTCCTCAACGGATATCTCAATGAAGAGGTATACATGGAGCAACCTGAAGGTTTTGTCAGTCAAAAATTTCCAAACCGAGTATGCAAGCTGAAACATTCCATTTATGGACTTAAGCAAGCATCTAGGCAATGGAATAAACGATTTGATAATGAAATTAAGAAATTTAGATTCAGTCAAAATCGTGATGAGCCATGTGTATATGTTAAAGCTAGTGGGAGTTATGTCACTTTCCTAATCTTGTATGTCGATGACATATTGATCATGGGAAACAATATTCCAATGTTACCAGATGTTAAATCCTATCTTGGAAGATGTTTTGCTATGAAAGGTTTATGAGAAGCTGCATACATTCTAGGAATCAAGATCTACCGAGATAGATCAAAGCGATTAATTGGTTTATGTCAAAGTGCTTACATTTAGAAAATCTTGAAAAGATATTATATAGAAAATTCCAAACGTGAAACGATCCTAATGCAAGAAAAGCTTAAATTTAGTAAATCTCAAGGTGCTTCAACACCTGCTGAAATTTAGCGCATGCAAAACACCCCATACGCTTTGACTGTTGGATCAATTATGTATACTGTGAGATGTACTCGTCTTGATGTTGCGTTCGCTCAGAACATAACAAGTCGATTTCAACAGAATCTAAGTGATGCTCACTGGAATGTTGTTAAGAACATTCTGAAGTATCTTCGCAATACTAAAGATATGTTTCTTGTTTACGGAGGTGATATGAAAAAAGAGCTTAGGGTTTCTTGCTACACTGATGCTGGATATCTGACGGATGCTGATGACATGAAGTCTCAGATTGGATATGTGTTCGTTTTAAATAGAGGTGTTGTTGACTGGAAAAGCACAAAGCAAATTATTTTTGCGACTTCATCTACAGATGCTGAATATATCGCTACCTTTGTTGCATCGAAAGAGGATGTATGGATTCATAAATTCATTTCTAGGCATGGTGTTGTTCCCATAATTGAAGAACCCATAAATATGTATTGTGATAATACTAGAGCCATAGCAATATCGAAAGATCATGGAGTCACTAAAGGTGCAAGACATTTTAGCGCAAAAGTTCACTATCTTCGTGAAACCATATAAATGGGTGATGTAAGGATAGAAAAAGTTGACACAGATGACAACTTAGCTGACCCTTTTACGAAGGCCTTAGCATTTCCTAAACATTCTGAATTGACTGAGAAAATACGAATGATACCATCTAGCAGTCTCATGTAAATCTGTGTTTATTAGTATTTAGATAATTTGGAATTGTAAGACAGTTTTTACTTTTTGATGAATGAAGAAGATACTTGGTATTTTTTTTTCAATCATATAATGACTGTTATTCTATATTTGCATGTTTAATCCTTGAATGATTTATCATTCTAAATTTATCCATTGTCGATTTACAATATGGGAATATTGTTTTGTAAGGCAAATGTGAGTGTTGGTTATATTATTTGAATATATGGATTGTTCCTGTCAAACTCATGTGTATTCACAAGGGATGCATATTGGATACCCCACCTTCGAATATTTACTTTTGGATCCTTGTCATGAGTAAATTTCAAAAAGATGGTTTAAAAGTCGTCCTTAGACTTGAGATACAAGCAAGTTATGCATGTGTGGATATCACTTTTTATGTCTAAGTCAAACCCTATCCTGAATAAGGTAGTCATAAAGGCTATTCTTGGAAGTATTGTGAAGCAGCATCTACAACACTTGTAGTCAACAAAGAATTTATTCCTCTACTTGATATGTGTAGTAAGATACTATGGCCCTCTCCATAATTAATCAGATAATTGCATGGCCGTGTCCAAAGGGTAATACAAGATGATTCTTGATTACATTTGGTAAATATGAATTAACCTCTATAACGAGAAACAAAATTTTTTAAACTATATGGAATGAGTTAGGATCCATATCCATGGTTTAAGGGTATCTAGAACAAAGGGATGATGATTATAGCAAGAAATAAACTAACATTCATTGATGAGATTGTTTTTGATAACTTTTATCTCAACGTATTTATAATCTGAAGGTATTGTGTGTGTTTGCTAGACGTTGCCAATTATCAGTATATATGTATCCCGCTACTCCGCCTCCCAAGTGGGAGCTGTTGGAATTTGGTAGTCGGTTCCGCAAGTTATACGTTAGAAATACGTGAGCCTATTGGGGGCACACGCGTTAAACACATAGAGTATGTTTTACTTCACGATAATATTTAAATAATCGTCATTTATCATTAATTGTTTAATAAAGTATAACGAATATTTAAAATATAAACCCGAAGGACTAAAACGAACAAAACCCGAACCCAGGGGGTGGCTTTGTCGGCGCCGATCCCAAGGGTTTTTAGGGTGTGTTTGGTTCGGTCTATTGGGATTAAGTGGAGGGGAAAAAGGAAATTTGTTTTCTTGTTGTACAAGAATAAGGATATGGTTGGGAGCCTTTATAAACCCCCACCCTATGCCTCATTCTTCATTCATTCACAACAATAACAAATCCCTAAAACCCTAATTGTTTTGGTTCTCCTTTTCTCCTTTTTTGTTCGACTGAATTCAAACCCACAAGGGTTTTCGGAGGATTTTTTTGATTGTTTCTTGTTCTCCTTGTTGACGTATCAAGATCACGTGGTGCTTGTTGGTGGTTCTCCTAGCTCGACATAAGCATAAACCTACTTATGGTTTATTCAGTTTTCGATTTTTAACCCTAACTGATTTAGGGTTATTTGGTTTTTGGTTAAACCCTAACCGATTTAGGGTTTACTCGGTTATTGGGTTTCGGGTTCAATCTCAAGAGGTGCGTTTGGATTCGGGTATAACACAAGGTGTTTGGATCGTGAAGGTAGACTAGCAATCAACTCGTACTCGGTTGACGTGTTTGTGTGAGCAACCGTAGAGGCAGTAATTTAACTGCTATTTGTTTCAAGTTCAAGATCAAGAGGTAAGTAATTATTTACTTTTAATGTTATAATTATTTACTTTATTAAGTGTTAATCTTATGTGCTAAAACTAGATCCATTCCGCTGCGTACTCGTAGCTAAACTGGTTAGTATGTTAAATCACAACAGTAATGACCAGTGGAATATTGATAATTATTGTTGGATATAATGGATCTCAAATTTGAAACATAATCATAATTTGTATGAAATTTTTAACGTTTAAATCTTACTATTTTCACATTTTGGGTCAAGAAAATGGTCGAAAAGGGTCACAGGATGTATCGTTAGGTCATTGGTCATGTGTGTTAGTCAAAGACTCGGCTTTCTCAAGTAATTTAAATATGAAAAACTTTATCAATTTACCCATTTATAATTTGATAAATTGTCATTCATGAAACAACTGAGCAACAAGGCAAACTAATGACATCCTTGAATGGAATGGTTTTGGGTTGGATCTTTCAAAGCATGTATTACTTTGTGCTTGCGAATAATGATGCTACTAACATTTTTATAATGTTACGAATTAGTATTTGATTGTAATACATCTGGTTAAGACCAGTGGTAATTGGTGACTTTTTTCTCATTTCAACTTTATTGCCATCTAAGCTTTTTCTTTTCAGAAGAACCTTTTAACCAACATAGTGTAACAAAAAAAACCAAGAACACTACACAAAATTTATTTAATAAACCCACTCACACACAAAAACCTTCAACACAACTCGCTCGCATATGCGATCGACTTGAGCTTGTTGTCCTCCCAGGACGCGTCAGCTCAACATGTGTGTTATGGGAGGCACTAGTCCTCTTTGATACCACAGACCCGGTCAACCACCTTGCCACCACCACTGGTCTAAGGACCTTTACTTTTTTATTAGGCGTGCGAACAACGTCATTTTAGTAATTAATGAGGTCGTTTTGAGGTAGTGTTGTGTCGTTTGGTTAAGTGAGTTCTTAGTTGGGCCATTTTTCTTTTTAGGTTTTTGGTTGTTATTTGTTGGTCCGTTCCGTTACAAACTATGCACCGCTTATGTTAGTGTACCCAGTATTCTTCTTTAGTGTGTGACATATGATCACTCATCTCTATCTTTGTGCATATCTCTGTTGGTCTTCAAATACTCTAATCCCAACACATGATCACACCATACGAAACCAAGAAATATAGAAAGAGAGCAGAGAGTTATACGAAAGCTAGAGAGAAAGAAGGAAATAGTTGATGGATTATTCAATATGTGTGCAAGGATACAAATAAACAACCAACCCCTCTCCATGTGTGGATTGGGGGTATTTATACTACTTAGCACAATATGGGACACCTAGGTTAGTATCATGGGCCGGTCTTGGGTTTTAGTTGGGCTTAAGCCCACAACGCATACAATATTAGCTTACTAAACGAGCATGTTATCCTTTCCTAGCCTATTACAACACGTAATAATAAAAGACCGATTCTTTCTGACTAAATAACCGAAACTTCCTTGGTCGACTCATATTTTAAGGCTAACAATCTCCCCTGAGGTGAGGTCATTGAAATTGTATTGTCGTTAAGCTCTTGAGTCTTGGTCTTGGTTTTTATCTTTGTTGTAAGATTGTTCCTTCATGCTGTGTGATCTTTGATCTTGAGCCTTTGTTATTATCTTTTGACTTTGACTTTAGTTCTGAGATCTTTAAATTTTTTCCTTGTTTGTCTTCGTCATCTTTGCCATCTTGCGATCTTGTGTGTTGACCAACATGCTCATACTATGCATCATTTTGAAAGCTTACTAACAATATCCCTTGATAATCTTTTTCTTAATAATCTTCATATCTTTAAAGAAGATTTTAAATATCAGAGTTGCGAAAGACTTTAGTAACATGTACTTGAGCTTTCATCATGTCTTTATATTTGTCGATCGAGCATGAGCATGTGGTTATGAATCTGACTTAGCTAGAATGGGGTTGTAACTCCGTCGTCTTAACCTGCATTTATATGTTAGTGATACAACAGATATGGATTAATATGGCTTTGTCATTCGTCGAAGTTCGGTTACATAAACCTCTGGTTCCCCGTTTTACAGTATAACTACTATACATGTGATCAGGTAGATTCAAAGAACCTCCTTGACAGGGTTTCAGCTGTACTAGCTTGTTCTCATTACCAGAATGTCTCAAAGCAGACAACATGATAAAAGTGAATCAGTTAGTTACTATCTTAGTGATTGAGTCATCAATTCATTTACTGGACCAAAATCGATATCCAGTTGACACAAGCTTGATTCATATAGAATGTCGCAAGTCTCCTACTGCAGTGCTGTTCGATGTTGACACTGGAAGGATTTCCATTCATCAGTATCAATATTGAAGAGTATCACTTTGAATGTTCTGGCAATGTCACAAGGATACTGCGTAGGACTCTTTGTTATCACTTGTGTTCTAGATGTTGAACAACAAGTGTTTATCATGAAATGTGTCCTAATGATATTTATAGATTGATCTCGTAGCTTTAGACTCGATTTATGTTTTTTGGTTTTAGTGATCGAAGGCTGGAGCGGACTGCCACCTTTTCAATATCAACAATCTCAGAGTAAGAAGGTCAATAGAAGTTGTGTTAATCTCCATGACAAATCAGACAAGTATGTTTTTAAGAGAAACTTAAATGGCTGGGAAGGGTTGTGCAGTACATCACTGGGTCTATGATGTCTTTCTTCAATACCAGAATTCATCTTTGTGAAGACTGATAGCATATGTATTGACTCAGTTTCTGCCTAAAGTTGTATGGAGGGCTTCTTTCTTTAGACCTTTTATCCTTACATTTCTTTTTCATTCTTCAACCTCTTCAATGTTTACCAAGACGTCATTACTATCACCATGTTGTGATTGTTCCGGTAATAACTCATGTCTTGGTCAACATTATTCCCGTTTCTCATTCTTCCCCAAATCATACCTAAGGACTAATACCTAACCTAACCACCTTATGACTTCAAAATCATCGTGAATTAATAGTTTGTTGGGTATTTGATTGTAACCATAAAAACCATTAAATATCAATCAATGTGTTTGATGAATATCAAAACATCTGACACTTTGAAAGTTTTATTTTTTGAAAAAAAAACCCTACACACGTGCATCAATAATCAAAAGTGTTTCGCACATGTAGGTAGAAGTAAAAAATACTTTGAGTCTTTTAGATCACTTATTATTTTCTAGATCACATTTTAATCACATTGCACACCTTATTTTAAATACTAAGTCACTCAGTTTATGAAATACCAAGTGATTAAAAATTTGTCATGAAAAATCAATGGGGAGAAAAATGATACCACATATTCGCATGAATTATTGGAACATTTTTCTTCTTGCCCCCCCCTTAATTTTACATATGTTTAACACCAAAAATGATACCAATTTTGTAAATTAGATATAAAATTGAGGGTGAGTCAGTGTTGAGGCCACAATTTTGAAAGATTATAAAATGTCATTGAAGAATTCTTGAAAAAATTATGCTCAAACACTGGATCATTTTATAACCAATATTTGAAAGTAAGTTATGTCGTTATTACCATATATTTGTTATTAAGAGACTTTTTATAATATTTTGAATACATAAGAATTGTCATGATTTGATGTATCCAAAAACATTAATACTTTGGTTTTCGAAAAACTCCTCTTAAAAAATTAACTCATTTATAAAAATGATACCACGATTATACAATGATCGTCGTTGAAAGCTTTGTGAGGAATAGAGTGTTGAACACACAATTTTGAAATATTTTGAATTGTCATTGAGAAATTCTTGAAAAATTATGTTCAACTTTTGAAAAACCACATGTTAGAATATTTCTCTTCTAACGCTAAGGATAAGCGCACTGAAGCATACACTTTACTTTCTTGAGCTTAAAACTTTGAATGTCTTGTATAAACTGCTCAAGTCCGAGAAAATTGCTTTTTTCGTTGTTAGGATAAGTTACCTTTATAGATAAACTGTCCTTTCTTTGAAGTCCGGGTTATGTACTGATGGTGTACATAAGCCATCAAGAAAATTAGAAATGACATGTTTTGAAATGTTTGAACTCTTGCTCGAACTTCATTTACACACCCATGTCAATGTTAATTAACATTTCTAGGGACGTAAATGTTATCAACTCCAAGAACATGTCGAGAATATTCTTTTTGGTATTTTTGAATTTTTTGATTTTGTATTTTTCTTTTTGAAATTTAATTTTTTTTGTATTTGTTTTTATAGGTTTTATATTTTTGTATTTTCTTTTTCAGAAATATTTACAAGTCGATGTTTGATGTAATATCAAGCACTCTCATCTGCCAGAACCTCCAGTTCTGCTGGAGTCAAACATCTCATACCGAGTCGTCCAAAAACGTAATCAAACCTTCTTGCGAAAGAGCTTTCGTAAACATGTCGGCTAACTGGTATTCAGTTCTGACAAAGTACAATTCAACTATACCACGTTCAACCTGTTCCTTTATAAAGTGATCACGAATAGCAATGTGTTTAGTGCGGGAGTATCAATCACCAACTAATGGTTTTGGTAAAATTGTGTTTAAGAAGTTAAAACGTTTATAATTACCGTTTTAGCAAAACTGGCGTAACTTTCGCGTTTTAAACCCGATTCTCGCGTTTCTTATGCCCATCTTTTCGTATTAAGACGGGTTATCGATATTTGACATTTTCATAAATTTTGTCCCCTGATGAACAGTAACTTTTACTGTTCATACAGATATGAGTTTTTATAAAATTCGTATTTGTTGTCGTAAAACCCGCCCCCCCCTTAATTTTACATATGTTTAACACCAAAAATGATACCAATTTTGTAAATTAGATATAAAATTGAGGGTGAGTCAGTGTTGAGCACATAATTTTGAAAGATTATGAAATGTCATTCAAGAATTCTTGAAAAAATTATGCTCAGACACTGGATCAGCTTATAACAAATATTTGAAAGTAAGTTATGTCGTTATTACCATATATTTGTTATTAAGAGACTTTTTATAATATTTTGAATACATAAGAATTGTCATGATTTGATGTATCCAAAAACATTAAAACTTTGGTTTTCGAAAAACTCCTCTTAAAAAATTAACTCATTTATAAAAATGATATCACGATTATACAATGATCGTCGTTGAAAGCTTTGTGAGGAATAGAGTGTTGAACACATAATTTTGAAATATTTTGAATTGTCATTGAGAAATTCTTGAAAAATTATGTTCAACTTTTGAAAAACCACATGTTAGAATATTTCTCTTCTAACGCCAAGGATAAGCGCACTGAAGCGTGCACTTTACTTTCTTGAGCTTTAAACTTTGAATGTCTTGTATAAACTACTCAAGTCTGAGAATATTGCTTTTCTTGTTGTTAGGATAAGTTACCTTTATAGATAAACTGTCCTTTCTTTGAAGTCCGGGTTATGTACTGATGGTGTACATAAGCCATCAAGAAAATTAGAAATGACATGTTTTGAAATGTTTGAGATCTTGCTCGAACTTCATTTACACAGCCATGCTAATGTTAATTGACATTTCTAGGGACGTAAATGTTATCAACTCCAAGAGACATGTCGAGAAGATTCTTTTTGGTATTTTTGAATTTTTTGATTTTGTATTTTTCTTTTTGAAATTTTATATTTTTATATTTGTTTTTATAGGTTTTATATTTTTGTATTTTCTTTTTCAAAAATATTTACAAGTCGATGTTTGATGTAATATCAAGCAATCTCATCTGCCAGAACCTCCAGTTCTGCTGGAGTCAAACATCTCATACCGAGTCGTCCAAAAACGTAATCAAACCTTCTTATGAAAGAGCTTTCGTAAACATGTCAGCTAACTGGTATTCAGTTCTGACAAAGTACAATTCAACTATACCACGTTCAACCTGTTCCTTTATAAAGTGATCACGGATAGCAATGTGTTTAGTGCGGGAGTGCTGCACTGGTTACACGAGATGGCTATCGTGGACTGAGAGTCGCAGTACAATGATATTTTGTTATAGTCAAAGCCATAATCCTTAAGCTATGTCCTCATCCAAAAAACTTGAGTACAACTTGGGCCAAGCACTTTGCTTCTGTCGTCGACATTCAGGTGCAGTCTTGGTTCTTTGACATCCAGCTGACTAGTTTATCACCTAAGAATTGTATTCCTCTAGGAGTGCTTTTTCGAATATCTAGACAACCTATGTGGTCAACGTCTAAAAAAGCAGTTAGTTCAAAACCAGAATCCTTCGGATACCAGAGTCCCATGTTAATGGTTCTCTTTAAGTACAGAAATATTCTTTTAACCCCCTTGAGGTACTTTTCTGTTGGTCTTGCTTGATAACGTGCATAGTAACATACTTCTTGCACTAAGTCTAGTCTACTGGAAGTTAGATACGTGAGTGACCCGATCATACTACGATATCGTGTTTGGTCTACGGGTGTTCCACTCAAGTCTGCATCCAGCTCAGTTTTAGTAGCCATTGGTGTACCAATGCTATCACATTTGTCTATACCATGTTTTTTGAGTATTTCTAAAGCGTACTTAGCCTGATTAAAAATACCCCGTGGGGATTGGTGGATCTGAAGTCCTAAAAAGAATTTTATTTCCCCCATTAATGACATCTCAAATCTACCATGCATCAGTTTTTCAAACTTTTTAGAAAATTTTAGGTTTGTAGACCCAAAAATTATGTCATCTACATAAATTTACACCACTAGAATGTCCTCCCTGTATCTTATCATGAATAGAGTAGGGTATAAAGTACCTTTAGTGAAACCTTTAGATATCAGGAATGTTGAGAGTTCATCATACCAGGGTCTTGGAGCTTGCTTCAAATCATAAAGTGCTTTCCTAATACGGTAGACTTTTTCTGGATGATTCGAATCAACGAACCCGTCTGGCTGATTGACATATACCTCTTTCTTCAGTGGACCATTAAGAAAAGCCGTTTTAACATCCATTTGATAGATAGGAAAGGATTTGTGTGCAGCGTAGGCAACAAAAATCCAAACTGCTTCCAAGCGAGCGATTGGTGCAAAAGATTCTTCGAAATCAATACCTTCTTCCTGTCGATATCCCTTAGCTACAAGTCGTGCCTTATTGCAAATAACAGTATTGTCTTCATCTTTCTTGTTTTTCCACAACCACTTTAGATTAATCACTGTCTTTCCAAATGGTTTGTCAACAAGTTCCCAGACTTTGGGTCTGTTGAATTAATGAAGCTCTTCCTGCATTGCTTTGATCTATGTGTGATCAGCTATTGCTTCCTTAATGTTCTTCGGTTCATCAGTACTCACGATGAGCACGAACATGCACATTTCAGGATCTGTAGCAAGTTGTCATCTTGTCTGCACATGCTTTGATGGATTTCCAGGAAGTTGTTCTAGAGGATGATTTTTAGTCCATTGGTAGTCTGGACAATGTCTTTGGTTGAATGTATGCATGTTTGAAGTATCAATATTACGTGAGGAAGACTCAGCAACTTCTGGTATCGGTGTACATAATGGATTGATAAATTCGTATGCTTCAAACTGTGCATCTGCTGCTTGATTAGTGTTGATTTCCTCAGCATTGACATTTGTTGTGGAGTGGTCGGCTCTACCGTAGGTTGAACATTCAATGTAGGTTGTGCGTCTTGTTGTTGAGAATTATCAGAGAAAGCAGAAGACTTTGATACACTTTGATTTCCTGCAGTGAAGTATTCTTCGTATAAAGGACTGAATAGTAAATCTAACTCTTGTAGTGATGGATCTGTTATGTCTGCTGGAGGAACAAGCTTTGGAACCAGTGTTGAACTTAAAGGTTCATTGATGTGGTCTTGAATTCCGAGTTATGTACTGTTATGAACAGAAGTCTTTTATAGTTGTGGTGCGGGGCCGGAGTTGTCATAATCCGATGCCATTGTTATTTCATCAAAGTTGATATGAATGGATTCAACGAAAAATGCACGGATCCCCTTTCTCCTTTATTTTAGCAAGATTTTCACCATCTCTGGTTATGTAGCATGTGTATCCAAAGATGTGAAGGTGTTTGAGAGTTGGTTTCCTTTTATTAATGATGTGATATGGTATCTTTTCATGTCTGGGGATGATGAGAGATATGTTCTGGGTGTAACATGCGGTTGCTATTACTTCAGCCCAAAAGAAGAGTGGAATTTTAGAAGCTGAAAGCATTGTTCGAGTAGCCTCAACCAGAGTACAGTTTCGTATTTCGACAACGCCATACTATTCAGATGTTCGAGCAATCGATGTTTGGTGTTCAATTCCTTCTTCTTTAAAGTATGCATGGAGTGTCTTGTTTAAAAACTTTGTGCCTCTGTCAGTTTGAATAGTAATCACTTGAGCTTGAAGATTTCATTGAATCATCTTTAGAAAGTTTTAAAGTACATCTGGTGTCTCATCCTTAGATCTCATAAAATGAGTCCATGTGTATCATAAATAGTCATCTACAATCACCAGAATGTATTTCTTTCCTTTGATGCTTTCAATCCGCATAAGACCACATAAGTCCATAGGAAGCAAATGTAACTGTCCTTTAGAACTTGGAACCGTTTTTGTTTTGAATGTACTTCTCTTTGCATTACCCATTTCACAAGATGAACATAGTTAATCCTTGACATATTTCAACTTTGGTAATCCATTCACAATATCCTTCTTGGAAAGCAAGTTGATGGTGTCGAAGTTAAGATGACAAAGTCTGCAATGCCATAACCATGCTTGAGTTGGTGACGCCTTTGCCATGCAACAGATTGGAGTTGGTGAAGATGTTTCTTGAAGAGACATTGTGTAGAGAGTAGATCCACGATTACCCGTAAGTAGGTCGTTTCCCTGAAGATCTCTAACAAAGCATGTAGATTTCCTGAATTTAACCTCCAAATCCACATCACAGAGTTGACCAACCAAAAATAAATTGTGATTAAGGCCTTCAACGTAATAAACCCTCCTGATCGTGATATTTCCTTGAACAAAATCCCCGTATCCAAGAATCAGTGCAAATTGATCATTCCTGAACCGCACCGTACCCAGATATTTCTCGATGAAATTATACAACAACTTGGGGTTTCCCGTCATGTGCTTTGTGCATTTAGAGTCTACGATGAATAGGATGATTTGTACGATCTACAAAAGATTCAGAAGACGATGGAGCATTTAATAAATTGGATACTAAATCATTTGTGGGTGTTGAGTCATTAGTTATCCAAGATTCAGTATCTATAGTGGGACTAATACTCGTTGACACATTGTCTGTCCTAATATTAGGCACCTATTTCTTTTTGGTTTTAGTAGGGCCGTCTCATGGAATCTGGTGGCCCTGTGCCACAATTGATAAGTAGGCCTCTAAACACGAAATGATATATGCAAAAAATTGTTCCAAGTCATTAAAAAAGGGTAACAAAGTGTCTTTATCTCATAGACTTACATGTGGAGTGATTTGCACCTAAATAGTGTTATTTTTCAGATTTTTTATAGCGAAATTATTGACTAAATCTTCATAATCGATAACCGTCAATAGATCTTTCAAAGTAATGTTATGTGGGAACTTTTTTTCTAGTAGATAATACGTAATATCAATTCCATCATATAAAGTAGATAATGTAGCTTAAAATTGAATTACCAAGAAAATGAATACGTATGTTCGAAAGACATATTCAATAACTAGCAAAATAAGTCAAAATAAGTCACTTGGATTTAGTATTTCTGTTATCCCACAGAAAAAGGAAAGAAAAAAATATAAACTAAGATGATAGTCTTTTGTCTACTTTGCTAGACAATTTTGATTGGGCTAGTTCTTTTAAAATAATTAACGTGACCATTTTATTTCTCATGAATCTTCATATATATAAAATTGACAAAAGAAAATTGGAGGCCCTTTAAATTAGGGGCCCTGTGCCACCACTCCGGTTGCACGCCTTAACAGCTGGCCATGGTTTTAGGAATCCATTTATATCATGATGGACATTGTTTCTCAATCCACCAAGTCCATGTCTTACTTGTTTTCTCATAAAGCATCCTAAAGTAACTCCTAGATTTCTGGATAGTAGATTCTGATGCAACTGTTTTCTTATGGGGTGTTGCAACAGATTGGTTCGCTTGTCTTTTGGTTTTTCTAGCACTAATAGACACTACATTAGGCTTCTTAGTTCTAGCATTCACGTCATTGATAAACTTAGAAACACAAGCATCATGATTCGAATTAAACACACAATTTCCACAAGTTACACATACAATTTTAACATTCAAAGTTCTGTACTTTAAAGTGTCATTACACGCAGTTACAAATTTTGTTTTATTTGAAAAACTAGAAATCCTATGGTGGTCTTCTACTTTCTTTTGCTTAATCTTCACTTGACTATTGTTTTGCATGACCTTTTCTTTTGATTGAGTGCTCCTAAGCTGTGGTCTGCTAACACTAGTTCTGTGAATTACTCTTGTAGAAGTAGACACGCGAGGATTAGTATTCCTAGAATTCTGAGGCAACGGAGGTGCTCTAGTTTGTGTAGGCCGAGTGTCTAATCGGTACATTCCTGGTTTAATCACATTTACGTTTCTTACAACTTTTTTTCCATTTTGAGACAAAATTTATGGAGTGACTGGTTTTGATATATCCTTTGACACAGTAATTCTGGTAATCGACTTTTGCTTTGAAAAATCTTTCTTTTCAAGAGAGCATTTGTTTGTCGTATAACTGATGGTTTTTAAAACTTAGTATCCACAAATTTTCTTTTCAACTTTTCAATGAGTTTCTATAACTCACTTATTATCATGTTCTTATCTTGAATCTGAGCTTTCATATCATTTATTTCAAAAAAATTCAAGAAATTCAGGAGCATCCTGATTTTGACATGGTTTGTCATTTTGAAAACAGTGTTGCAAAGAGAGTTCGAGAGAAATACAATGTTTTTCAAGTTCAACAAACTTTCTTGTCAGTTCATTAAACGATTTGTTTCCAACATTTTCATTGCGTTTTGAGAGCTCATTTTCAAGACGTTCACATTTTGCAATTGCTTTTAAATAATTACATGCCATCTCAGAATATTCATGAAGATTATCAAAAGATCAAAGAATAGCACACATGATATCTTTCCAAACACATTCTTGGAGGAGTAGATCATATTCATTTGAAAATTCATCTTTTTCATATTCGAGTTCGCCAACCTCCTATTAAAGTGATTGAACGTACTCTAAATCTTCAAATATTTCTTGCTTAAGAGCTCTTTCAAAGTTATTTGCATTTGCTTTTGTCTTGATCGCGAGAGGGATTAAAATATTTTTTACAAGCACAATTATCTCATGAGTAATTGGTTGTTGCCATCTGTTATCCATTCATTTTTCCCAATCCAAATCAATAATTGTTTTGAAATTTGTGATTATTTGTTGAACAACATTAAATGCGTGTCTACTCTTGCTTAACGAAGCTTGAGTAGGTAGAAAACTTATATTTTTAACAATATTCGGCTTGTATTTAACAAAAGATTTTCTCCACATTTTCTTTCGAGTTTCATTGGCAAAATACAAATCATCAAGAGATTTCTGTGTTTGAGGAGTAAAAAGTTCGTAAAGACTGTTTTGATATGTGTAGTCATACTTTTTAATTTTCTCTTTATCCAATTTTGATCTACTTTCTTCCTCAAGAATGAGTGTTTCTTCACAATTTGGAGCAAATATGTTTGCAAGATCATCTTTGTCATATGGTATCTTATACAAATATGGTTTTTCATTAATGACATCAAATAACGTTTATTTTATAGCATTATTTATCCTATGTAATTGACCCATTTTGTATGATTATTGCAAAGAATTGTTACTTAATCGTTTGTATTTGAGAATTGCAGTAATTATGGAGTACTTGGTGAAACTTAACTAAAAGACACCCATTCTAGAGCTTAAATGAAGATATTTTGAAGATTAATGTTCTGACAACCAATACACCGTATCCATCAAGGAAGATATGGCGTATTTGTTCCTGCACTCACCAAAGACCATGAAGGAAATATGATCAATACGCCGTATCCAGAGAAGACCAATACGCCGTATTGAAGATATAGAATGTGAATATTCTGGAAGATATCAAGCGTGGTCCATACTCCAAGAAACCCCTAATACGCCGTATCTAGGACATTGGATACGCCATATCAAACCGACTCCAGACCCTATAAATAGAAAACTCAAAAATGAGTTTTAAGTGTGCTAAATCATATTCTCGATACCTAAACCACAAAAGTCAATTTTTAGAGGAGAAAAAGAGCAGAAGAGGTCTTGCAACGCATTCCAATCCATAGGAGACAACTTACTACTTCTACTGAACGGCTTCTTTATATACTAGTAATCTACTTTCCAGATCTTTACCTAAGGAATCAAAACGTCATTTGTTGATCCTAGGTTACCTCATAGTCTAACTTATTCACTAAACCAAAGGAAAAGACATGTCAATATTTGTGATCCTATTACTCTAGATATATAAATTTCAGATATGGAGAGCTATCCTGGCATCTAGCTAACGCTCTATTTGTATTCCTAGATCCAGTTGAATGATAGGTCGCATACTTAAGCACGTAACGAGAATAAATTTAATAAACATAAAACAATAACAACGTATAAAAATGCTATCGAGAAAAATAAACCATCATAAATTATCATAAACATGGCTAATACCTAAAGGTATTAGCCAATAGCCATTGTAACTATACAAATGTCATAGACGAACGATTAAGGTAAACTAAACAATAATCAACGATACTAAAAACAGAATGCGTATTTAGAGTATAGAAATTACAAGGGTTTCCTATGGATTGAATTGCATTGCAAGACCTTCTTGGCTTCTCTTTTGTTTTAAAAATCAAACCTGGTGGTTAACGCCTTCTTTTCAGTCTTTGGTATATTTTTTGCACACTAAACTTCGTTTTTAGGGTTTGGTATTTATAGGCTCTGGAATTTGGTCGATACACCGTATTGAAGGAGTTCAATATGGTGTATTGA
The DNA here is from genome assembly GCA_026074375.1 of Tanacetum coccineum. NCBI lineage: Eukaryota > Viridiplantae > Streptophyta > Magnoliopsida > Asterales > Asteraceae > Tanacetum > Tanacetum coccineum. The sequence goes on from BQNB010004828.1 coordinate 72,265, forward strand.
GGTTTCTTGGCGTGGGCTCCACGATTATTATATTCCAGAATATTCCATGACTTGCAGTCTAATACGACGTACGGCTTTCTTCTGGATACAGCGTATAGATCTTCCTTCATGGATGTTAAGTGAAGTTTAAGGCACAGATACGCCGTATCTTCCTTCATGGATACGGCGTATAGGTTGTTAGAATAGTGGTCTTCATAATCTCTTCGTTTAAGCTCCAAAATGCGTGCCTTTTGATTAACTTTCACTCTTTGCTTGATAATTACTACAAATAACAAATATAATCAATTAAGTACCAATTCATGCATAAACAATATAAGACAAGCAATTTAGCTGAGATAAATGATGCTATAAAATAGATGTTATTTGATGTCATCAGGTATCTTATACAAACATGGTTTTTCATATTAAGCTTTCTTGAGGTAATTAGGATTTAAAAAACTTTGGCCTACCATTATACGACGAACTCGAATTAGGAGCTAGCATATGAATGGTTTGAACAGATTGATTGGTTTTATAAACAATGTCGTTTAAAAACTTTACTTGGTTTTCCAAAGCAATCAATTTTTCAATGTCTTTATCTTGACTTATTTTGAAATCCTTTTTCGAATGTTCTTTTTCTTTTCGAAGAAGTTCATATCTTGTATGTTCCAAAGAACTCTGGTGTACTAACTCAGCATTTTTCTCTTTAAATTGGAAAGTTTCATAAGCTTGTGTTTTTAAAGCTTCATCTGATTGAAGTTTCTGCTGAGCTAATAGACCAAGATTTTATTTCAATTTACGTTCGACCTCTTTTTTTTCAAGTTGACAATTTTTATACTTTTTGTACTTCTCAAGCTCAATTTCTTGGTCACGAAGTGCACTTTTGCATCTGTCTCGAATGTCATTTGATCAAGAGCAGATTTGCATTCATTTAGTTCATGAGTGAGTGTTGCGTTTGCTTTCTTTAATTGCTTTTTACTCTTTTTGTTTTCATCATGATCAAGTTTTAAATTTGCAATTAAATTAGCAAGCACAACACGCTCATCTTCATATTCTTCAGCATTTTGGTCAACCTTTTCTTCAGCATCACACATATCCGATGAATTAAGAATGACGTTACTTTTAACCGTTTCTACCACATATGTGTCATTAATGGTTTTAGGTTGCTCAGATTGTTGTCTCTTAGTGGCAAACATATTATAGTCATCATTGGATTGTACATGTTCTAATGGCTCAGCATCAAAGGTAGGTCCTGAATCTGTAGTTAAGACCTCCTGAATATTTGCCATGTACATATAATGTGCTTCTAATTCATGTTCACCTGACTCTTCATCTGTGTCATCTAGCCAATCACCCTGCTCTACATTGAATGGCACACCTTTCTCTTCCTGCTTTCACAACATCATATTCTCCTTATGATAAGCATAATCTTCTGCCCGTTTTGGTTTCCTGCATTCCTTAGCAAAATGCCCAAACTCCTTGCAATTGAAACACTGTATCCCCGACTGTTGAACTACCTGATTCCCTACAGTTTCCCTAGCCCCAACAACTGTTACTGTCCTCTGATTCCCAAACTGCCCAGTCTGACTATTATTCCTGGTTCTTAGAGAAGTAGCCACCTTCTTGTTCCTGGTGTTTGATGAAGTTTTGAGGTTGTTGTTGATAGGTTTGTAGATGTTTTTGATGTATTTTGCAATGAGTGCCAAGTTTTTATGCATATCCTTATCTCTCTAAGCCTGTTCTGGATCACTGTCTTCGTCTTCTTCAAATGATGACTTAGATGGAGGTTTATTTGGTTTGGCTATCTCTTTGCTTTTGTTTCTGGTAGGAGCATGAGATCTGGTTGACGGTGTTTGTTTTGATGATGGTGCATAGCTTTTGTGAAGTTTTGGTGCTTGATAATGATTATCTAGATTCTGTTGAGTAGCAGCTACAAGTGCGAGTGGATTTGCATTCATGGCTATCTTTTCATCACGGATGTCATTAACTTCATTTTGATACTGTTTGAGAATCTCAAAGAGCTTGTGATAGGAGATGGTGTCCAAATCTGAAGTTTGCTTGACAACCGTCACAAATCTTGACCATTCTGGCTGAAGTTGTTGGAGAAACTGAACATTGACTTGCATAGTATCAACTTCCAACTTGTTTCTGATCATTTCATTCATCATCTTGTAAAACCTCGAATAGTATGACTTAATTGATTCCCCGTCTCTTGAAGTAAACTTACCAAACTCCCAGAAAAGATTAGTCTTGACATCTTGTTTATTAAGTAACTCACCCTGCTGCAATCTTTTAATGGCTGTCCACATTTCTTTAGCTGTAGTACATGCATCAACTGTTCAGTAAATGTCATCTCTAATTCCACTCAATATCATATGAATTGCTTCAGCTTCAACATCAAAGTAAGCACGTTTGTCAGGAGTGGTGTTCTTATAAGTTTCAACAACATTGTGTTCAGGCACTGCTTCTTTTGTTGCTATTGCTGGTTTAGCTGGAATGATGATTTAAGTCATTACATAAGGACTATCAAAGATGAATTGCCTTAGTTCTTTCTTGTTAGGCTTAATATCAACATATCTTAAAAAATGTGACTGCCACTGAGCATATCTCCCCATTGCGAGCATTGGTGGACGTTCTCTAGGACTAATTGCCATGATGTCGTTGTGCATCTAACTATTGCTTGTTGGAGTAGTCATGATGAATGATTAATGTGTTATGAAGTGTAAATGATTTGTAGGATCTGAAGAAGACGAAGTGATGTTGTTGTGAAAGGATTACGGATCTTAAGAAAATAAAGTTGTGTTGTGTAATTGGTTCTTGATTAGATTACTTAGTTAATTCTAAAGCTAAGTTCAGTCTTATGCCTACCTGAAATACAAAACTAAAACCTCTGTGTTACAAAACCAAAAACACTAAAATCCGAAGCCAAAACCTCTGTTTACGAAACCGAAAGTACTATAATATGAAACAGAAACCAAGTGTTACGAAACCGAGACCACTTCGATACGAAACCGAAAGTGTACTTTTTCCGAAACCTTCGTCGTCGTAACCGATGCACAAAACAATCAAAAAATCACTTGTTTTACGTATTTTGTAAAACGCCCCTTTCCGGACTCAAAACTTGACCCAAAATCAAAAACTTCGCGGAAACATTTGACCGGGAATAACCTTGTTTCATTCCTTAATATACTTTTTAAAATACATTAAAATTAGACCCTTGAAAGTTTCTTTATCATAAAGTAGACTCCATAAGCTTTCCAATGATATAAGAAACTCGTTCTAACTCCTTATGGTTTAGATTTTACAGCGAAAACAAAAATCCAAAAACTACAGGACCAGCCAGCCGGGCGGCTGGAGGCCCGCTGGAGACCAGTCGGGTGGCTAGAAGGCTGTGCCGGGCGGCTACCTTCTCCTGGACACTTACCAAACTCATTTTTGACATTTTGTTACAAAAAACTAACTTCTCAGACTCGATATTAGATGAAACGTTCCAGAATTCATTAAAACAACATAATACATCATTATCATAAACATTTGTGGTCTAAATGACCCAAAACCTTTATCTTACGGGTTTACCAAGCACTCCTTTTTGACCCGTTTGCATACATTAATAACCCATTTTTACATTCCTTCATATACAAGACCAATACCAAGGACATTGACACTTGACACTTAACACTCACAAACCATTAGGACACTTTTGGGGTTCAATTTTGATTCGAGCTCGGTATACAACTACTAAGCTCCTATGAACATTCTTCAATTATACTTAATCTTTGCTTCCAAAACTTAACCTTTTACCAATTTCTTTACCTTCTTCGCAAGAACCTACAAAAAACATTAAACATCTAAACCGTAAGCACGAGGCTTAGTAAGTAAACGACAATAAATGGTATTATACATCATTCAATCACATAATCGTCATTCTCATCATCATTAGTCATAAGACTACTTTTTGCCAAACATTAACACATTACACTTAAAATACATTACATCAAATCATACAAAATCATCACATACCATAAATGGATCATATTAGATATAACACCATGTGTTTTCAAGTCTTTGACGACGTCAATAAATGTACTATTTATTGTTAGTATTGTACGTGTTTGCTTTAAATTGTAAACGTTAAGTTAAATCGCGTACGCCAAAAATTAGCGTTCAATGTAAACGGGCACCAAACAATTAAATGTTTACATCAAGCAAGGGTTATATAATTATTTTGAGGATAATTATTAACTTTGTTCATTTTATTTTTATCGGATACGTAAAGTGTATACGTTTCGCGATAAATTGCGTTTAGGCACTCCCGGAACCACAAAAACTTTCCTACGCTTCAACAAATACCCACTTTTATACCCAATACATAAAAGTTACTCAAATATATCATATATATCCTATCTATGCCGAATTTATGGTCAATGGTACAAAGAAATACTAGAAACTCTTCCATTTGGTCAAAACAACACCATGCTTCTTTAATGTACCCCATACTTCATTAACTCAACACCATACCTTGCTTACTTTGACTAAGGGCCATACCCATGACCATCCCTAAGACTAAGACCCATTCCTATGACCATAACATGTTCTTTGACTACATCTATACCTTATATACATGCAAGTAACTAGCTAAGTATTCATAGAAGTAAAACACTTAGTAAATTTTCACAATCTTTCTCTCCACATCTCTATATTGCTTCGGCAATTATCAAGCACATGAAGCAGAACAGAAACATGTCGAAACCATGGAAGATAGGAGAGATAAAGTATAGCCAGAATATCACGTGTTGAAATTGCAACCAGAAGGGCCACTTTCAGAATCAGTGTTCGAAGCTTGTAGCCTCTAGGGATAAGGAGGTTAACCAACCAGCTAGAGATTCTGATGACGCATTGGTATGTTGCATTGAGAATACGGTTGATAATCGTATTATGGATTCTGGTGCATCGTTCCATGCTGCCTATTGCAAAGAAGAGTTAGAAAGGTTCAAGCTACGCTCCGGTAAGGTTCGTTTAGCAGATGACAAGACTCTAGACATTGCAGGCGTTGGGGATGTTGTCCTCAAAACTTCTTTTGGTATAAGTTGGATTCTGAAGGATGTTAGGTACATTCCAGGCCTAAAGAGAAGGTTAATCTTAGTTGGGGAGCTTGATGATGAAGGTTACCACGTAGGCTTTGGAGATCAGCAGTGGAAGGTTACTAAAGGTAGTTTTGTGGTAGCTCGTGGGAACAAACGTGGAAGCCTGCATATGGTTGAGGTACACCCCGAAGGGATTGACGCAATTATTGATGGTAGTGGACATGCACTCTGTATAGCACCAAGACTTGTGAATATGGAGGCAGGATTGGTATGAGCATGTTAGCTTCCAAAGGCAACGTTCCAGATGTACAGAAGGTAGATATCTACTTCTGTAAGCTAGGTGGTTTAGGGAAGCAGAAGAATTTTTCCTTCATAATGTCAGTGAAGACAAGGAAACTGCAGAGGTCAGAGCAAGTTCATACAGAAGAGAGCCTGGCCCTAAACAATTATTAGTCATCAATCCTGATGAGATTCGCTACTATGATACCTGTTATCGAAACTGCATCAGAGTTGCTGTAGGTATAATGCAAACTCTTTAAGAGAAGTGTTGAAGTTTGATAATGGTGGAGAGTAAGTAGTATGATCGATTACGTTTTTTGTCAAATAAACAGAATGTTATATCGAAAAATGGTCGCCGAAAACACCTCTACAGGATTTGGTGTAGCTGAAAGAATGAGGGGCAGAACATTCATAGCAAGAGTCACGATGGCTTCGTACAAGGCTCCGAAGATGTTATGGGCAGATTCAGTTAGTACAGTCTACTTAATCTATCGCATACCCTATGTTCTGATAGGGTTGCGTATTCCAGAGGAGGAATGGCGAGGGAATGATACTAGTCTCGCATACTTGAAGGTATTTGGTTGTGACTCATTTGTTAAAGTGAAAGATGTTTGCGGAGAAGCCATGAAATGTACATTCATAGGCAGTGGCCAATGAAATGGCGATAACCGCTTTCCGGGATACGAAGATCACCTAGGTTATCCGAAGCAAAAGATATTACATTTGTGGACGTTCGATTTATGGAGGTCCATATGTCTGGCTACAATTCAAGTAGCTTAATGAAGCCAATACAGAAGAGTCAAGTGGTGTTAGTAGACATTCCATAGAACCTTTCAGAGAATGATAGCATAGTTGCAGAGCATGGGTTGAGTTTAAAAATCACTCAGAGCCCATGTGGGAGCTCAAATACGAGTGAGGGGTCTAAAAATAGTGGGAGCTTCGAGGATAGTGGAAGATCAAATGAAGAAGACTCTGAAGATGGAGCATCCTCTAAGAAGGGAGGTTCTGAGACTCCACAGGAATGAAGATCCAACATAAAGTCCAGGGCTCCAGTAAGGTGCTCTCCATCATCAAACTATTTGCTATTGACAAAGAATGGTGAACCAGAGTCTTATTCATAAGCCTTAAGTAGCAAAGAATCCGTACAGTGGAAGAAGGCTATTAATGAAGAGATGGTTTCACTTCAAAAGAACCAGACGTGTTCTTTAGTCAGATTACCAGCAGTAAAGAAGGCATCACAAAGCTTGTGGATGTTCAATGTTAAAGAAGAGCAAGATGTCAGCAAAAGATACAAGGCTCAATTGGTGGTAAAGGGGGTGACAACAATAACAACTCTTCAGTTGTAAGATGACTACCCGAACTCAGTGTTAGTACATAGAGTATTGTAGTCTACAATGAGCCTTCTTAGTTTGGAGCCTTTGAATGAAAAGGTGGTGGGGGGGGGGGGGTAGGCATCTACACAGCACAAAAGAGAGGGTTTTTAGCTAACTGGGCAGGAAGAAAACCTAGAGTGCAAATTGAAGAAAAGTCTGTACGGATTAAAGCAAGCACCGAGACAATGGTACTTGAAATTTGACCGTTTTACGCAGAGGGTAGGGTACAAGAGATGTGCTATGGACCATTGTTGCTACTTAAAAAAAGTTGGTTCGTCCTTCATTATATTACTGTTATAGGTCGATGACATGTTGGTCGCAGGCTCTGACATAGTAGAATTCAACAAGCCTAAGTGGTAGTTGCCCTTAGTGTTTGAGATGAAGGATAGATGCTCGACAGCAGTGCTGGTTAAGTATTTACATTTGGTGTAACAACAGTCGAAGGGAGTCAAGACTACAGAAGAGTATCACAATGTTAACTATAGAAGTCTAGTTTAAGGCAGTTACATAACCATAAGCGAGCAAAGAGGTATTTGATAATGTTGAAGAAATTCTCATAAGAATTAACTGATCTCAGGCAAAAAGTTTTAATACTTGACAAGATACTAATGTTCAATTCAACTTATGAAGAATCTACAGGTTTGCAGTTGGTCAAATCATTTCAATATTGATAAAGATGAAGGGTCCTTATCTTTGTTCGAAGATTACTTCGAAAGAGACCTTTCAGTGATGTTCGCACCAGTTTGGTGAAGAAAAAGAAGTTGAAGTTCAGCGTCAGCCTACAACTGGCCTCCCGATTGTGAATTGATAACTGAGGATGGTATCATATCCAGGATATAGATTATTCTTAGTTTAATGATGTAAGTATCAGTAGTATCGAAGTCTCCTGGCCCATTGTTTGGTTAGTGCAAGCACGCAATAGCAAGCGTGTTTCCTTATGTTTGGCGATACAGAAAGGTTAGAGCAGTAACATTGTTTAAGGGAATGTTATTCCCAGTTTAAGGATGTTAGTTCAGGATACCTTGTATCGAAAGTCTCATATCCCTGCGTTTGGTTGGTGTAGCGTGTTCCGTATGTTCGGCGGTACATAAAGGTTAGAGTAGTAGCATTGTTAAAGGGAAGGTGGTTCGAAGTTTACAGACATTACTTGAGACAGAGAGCAGTGAAGTGATCAACCTCCAAGTGGGATATTGTTGAGTTGTGAAGGCTGATATAGGCACCAGCCGTGTGTGGAACGCAGGTGAAGCAAACCCCAAGTATAATCCAGATTCAACGATACATAGGTAGAGCAATCACGCCGTTCAGATAGAGTGGCGACCTAAGATGGTCCACTGCACTCTAGAACATGTTGCGTCCTGATCGTTAGAGTGAGCCTATTGTAGTACTCTGATGATAGTGGAGGGGTAAGATAGTTTGGTGTGCAAACTCAATCTCACATCGGTAGAATAAGTAAACTGAAGATGGGTTTCACACTTATAAATACCCCCTCTCATTGTAATTGTAAACTAAAATATGTGTTTGTGTGTTTGTACCCCCATGCAATTTAGCACGAGTCATGCAGTTGGCACGATCGTGCAGTTTAGCACGGGTCGTGCAGTTTGGCACGAGCCTAAGTAGTTAGCTCAGAGCTTAATAATATCTCTCTGGTTTGATCTCGTGGACTGCCACGACTATCCTAGTCGTGGATGCCACGTTATATCTTGTTTCGATTATATTTCGCATTTACTTTCGTAAGCCTTGTTTATATTCTTTGTTTGTTCGAGCGGTGTGTGTAGGAGCTATATACCGTACAAAAGTCTGTATAGAAGTGTATGCAGATGCTATATACCCTATCAAATTATACATCTTTCATCACATAAGCATTATTCTTATCCATCATTAGTCCATAAGACTACATTCAATCTTGTGCTATTGATCTTGAAGTAACACGCCCCGGACCCTTATTCCGCTGCGACCCAATTTGGGGGTGTTACATTAGACTTAACCTCAACCCTGGCTAGTTTTGCCAAACTAGCCTCTAATCTACTCTTAGCCTAAGCTTTCTAACCAAGGCTTCCTAAACTTGCATTACTTCATCCATATAACACATATATGATAAAATCAGTATAATAGCACATTATAACCGGTTTACTTACCTTGAATCCAAGCTAAGTTTATCAAGAACATCATCATCATCCTCACTTGATTCCTAAGCCAAAATCATCATAAACCATAAACACTTTAAACATATAATTAGAGTACCATAATAATGTTTTATACAACCATTAGCTTATCTTTTAACACATTTAATCATCATATGATTATGTCTTGATCATATGATTAAAACCCTCAGCATTACTAACTTTAATGAATATAACTTTACCCAGAATTACTATAACCTTATCACTTTACTTTAAAACACTTTTTATCCAAAACCCCCTAAATTAGGTACATAAACCCTAACTTATAATTTAGCAACTCAACTCAATAGAAGGTTACTTACTTGTGCAGGATCATTAGTATAAGCTTATTTCTTGATTAGGGACCTCTATTCACCTTCAATCATCAATTAGACAAATATGTTTTCCCTCTTTTCTTTCTTGGTATGATACACACACAGGCACCATCATTCTCTAGAATTATTTAGAATGTCTGGGAATTATTAGGATGTATATTAGGTACTGCTTTGGCCATTTGGCAATTTAGGTCCCTTAATTCCCTTCCTTTTAATATTGGCCACATTAACTTATATAACTTATTTACCTCTTGAAAACTTTAGTCCTTTAAGTCTATTTCCTTATAAATTTGACACACAATATTTTATAACACCATTTACATAATATTACTGCTTATAGTTTGACTATCGGGTTGACTAGCCATTCATATAGCGTCTTTAAACTTATAAAAGTTGTAGTCAAACTCATTCTATGAAATTATCGTAATAAAATACCTAAAAACCAGTTTTAGGGTGTTCCAAATCTGTCCCCCTTATTTAGAATTTGTCCCCAAAATCTCTTCGTCTATCATTAACCAAAACTTGTTCATATTGACCTAACATTACATTTTAGCATTCTCAAACATATGCTTAACTAGTTGCATCAACCTACATGTTTTGCAACTCTAGCCATGCCATTATATTTCTAATTATCCTTATCCCGTTCTACTTCTTACTCCTTCCCATCGTACTTACACTCTTTTAGTTGACGAACGTCATTTAAGTGACATTTACCATTTTCAATTCCATCATTTTAGTAACTTTTTTCTCTATATCATTACGTTCCTATTAATTTCTCTTTTAACTTTTCATCAAGAACTACATGTCACTTGAGAAATTTCATTATCTTGACTTATCATAAGTTAACATTAGGTTATACTTTCTTATTTACCGTAATCATTTTGACATTCTTTTTATCATTTCCATTGCAACACTTTGCTTTCGTTACTTCTTTTTAGTTAATTATCATCAAGGACTATAAGTCACTTGGAATAATTCAATACTTTATCTTATACCTTCCGCATTCACAATAGGGTGCTAATATAATTTAGCGACCACCATAGTCATTACTCACATTGGAAAACATGCCATAAGGCATACTATAACATCAATTCAACTTTATATTTCAACCCATACACTTAATGTCTAAAACTTAGCTTTCTCTTTAAAGTCTTTACTAAAAGCCACACTCAACTTCTTATTTTGCTTATCTTATTCTAAAGAATACTAGATTATCTAATCTCACACATAAATGAATGAAGAACTAGAGAGAGAAAGGGAGGGATGAACACTTCTAGAGAGAGAAAGGAAAAAGGACAATATTAGATTAGTGAAATGAGAAGTGAACAACCAACCCTCTCCAAGGTGTAGAGAGGGGTATAAATACCACACAAGGGGCCGACTTAGGGAGGCCTTGTGGGCTTTACATGGGCCTTGGCCCGGTTACTTAATTTAGGTTCCAAATATTACTATACGAGCTATCAAACAATATAATGGAAGTGACCGACACTTTTCGTGTTCCTAATAATCTCCCCCCAAGGGAGGTCACTCCATTTTAAAAATACTTAAACCTAGCATACTATGCTTTATCTTCAGTCTTGTGCTCGCAGACTTGTTCTCTTTACTTCATCTTGTGAACATGATGCAGTGATCTTTGACTTTAGGCTTGAGCTTGTTCCATATGGCTTAACTTGCATGTAAACTTGAGCTTCTTTAAGATCATCAACCAAGCATAATATCTTATCATCATCTTGTGATCTTGTCGCCGTCTTGTGCACTTGTGACTTTTGGACCGACATGCTCATACTTGGTCTTGAAAGCTTGAATAAGACATCTTTCTTGAAAAACTTTAACTATAACACTTCGTCACTTCGAGAAAGAAGTTCGGTATCAGAGTGACGAAAACTTCTTTGAAATTATTTGACTTTAACACTTCGTTACTTCAAGAAAGACATACGGTATTAGAGTTCATGTTGTCTTTATAAATGTCGGTCGAGTTTGAGCATATGATATTGGCTTGACTCGTCTTGATCCAATAGCTGCGACCATCGGGATTACCTGCATGAAAGGGTTAGTGGTAATCAAAAAGTATGGACAAAAGTGGCTTTGTCACTTCGTCGAATACGGTTATAACAACCACGGTTCCCCGTTACTCAGTATAAATACTACCTGTGATCAGGTAGAATTCTAAAGAATCTCCTTGACAGGGTTTCGCAGCTGCATTAGCCATTCTCATTACCAGAGCTTCTCAAAGCAGACAACACGGTAAGAGTGAATCGGTAAGTTACTATCTTCCCGATTAAGCCGTCAATTCGTGTTCAGCTTTCCTATGTCCAGACACCCTTGTGAGGCTTCCCATGGACATAAGATTGAAAATTGATTTAGAAAATTAGTCGGTGTGTCAAGATGCAAACGGATTTTATGACACACCAACAATTTTATTTTTTCCAAAATTCATTCGTCAATTCATCACAAGTTTGATCCGTGTAGGATCTTACAAGTCACCTACCAAGAGCTTGTTTGATGTTGGCTCAAGCAGGATTTCCATCTTCACTGTGACAACTTAAGTGTCACTCTGATGTTCTGGCAAAATCTCAAGGATAATGCGTAGGACTCTTGACATATATTTCTTGTTTTTTACATTGTGTGAATTAGCAAGCATATTTTAGATAAGTGTCCTAATGAGATTTATGGATGATCTCTTTTGGCTCTAGACTCAATAGTGCACTTTGGTTTTAGTGATCAGAGGCTAGAGCAGACTGCCACCTTTTTAATATCAACTAAATCGAGTGAGAAAGTTGATAAAAATGCGTGTAATCTCTGTGAGAAATGAAACAAAAATCTTTTGAGAGATTCTAAGTGGCTAGGGAGGGTTTTGCATTGCATCACTGGGTCCATGATGTCAGTCTTCAATGTCAGCAATCATCTTTGGGATTCTTGACAGCAGATGTATTGACCCGGTTTCTGCCTAAGTGTAAGGAGGGCTTCTTTCTTTTCACCCTTTATCTTAACTTTTCTTTTTAATTCTTTAACCCCTTTAGTGCTTACCGATACTTCATAACTAGTATGTTGTTGTGTTTGTTCCAATACTAGCTCCATCTCAGTCGGCACTTTTCCCTTTAATCTCACTTTACTCTTTTTTTCATATCTAAGGACTTCTACACTATCTAGTGGAATATCCCTGGGTAGATCCCTCCGGTTCTGGCTGGATCATGAGAATGAATACCTAAACTTAACCACCTTATAACTTCAATACATTAATTTAAATGGTCGGTCTTTGGTACTTCTACATTTCAGCCAACACATAACCATTTGCTCCCCCTTCATACGTGCATCTATTAATCAAAAGAGTTTAGCACATATGGGTGTTAGCGTACACTAGAGATCTTAAAATTCACATCTTTAGCCATATATTTTAAATCACATTTTCTCCCCTTATCAAAAATGTCAAACCTCTTAATATTTTGGATATCAATTGATTCAAATATTCATGGTTTCAGGGGAAAAATGTCCAATTATTAACAAGCCGATTATTAGAACATTTTAATGCCCCCCTCAATTTTTGATGGTATTATATGGTATTTGAGTGCGTTAATTTGATTTTTTTTGAAATTTACTAAGAAATTCTTGAAAATTCATACTCAAATACTATATATATGCCTAACACTAGTCTTACACTACATATGTACATATTCACAAATTTGTAATATACGAGAAATTGACCTTATATGGAGAAGGACACAATATGACAAAGTCATATCGTCCGTTCAAGCAGCCTTCCGTATTCTCTCCCTCCAATGAACTTTTCCAAATTCCTCATCAATCTCCTCTCAAACAGCTGCTGATCGATCGCCTTGATCATGATGCGGGACCTTTTTTGTCCAAGTTACTCCATCTTCTCTTTGGCAAGTAATACATCCTCAGGTTGTTTGCAATATCATGAAGAACCCGTCGAATAGATGTGAGTGTGCCGTCACAAAACTTGTAAAGTTCATCCGAGCGCATCAACCTGTTTCTCTTGAACTTATCTTGATATATGATACCTTGAGGGTTTTTGTATGCAGTGTACGATGTCAGTTTGGAGATGTCAAATCTAAAAGTCTCAGGCTTGGTGATATTAAGCTTCTTCTGGTAGCTTTCGACTCCCAGTTGAAGGTCTTCCACCCGCTTAAGAATAACAATGCGTCTGGTGAACATCCTCAATGCTACATTCAGGTCGAAGATGACATCTTGCTCTAAGTTAGAGAGTTTCTTTTAGACCAAGAGAAGCATCAAATCTTTAATATCACGCAGATTAAGTCTTGGGAAGTCGCCTTCCTTGAACTTGTGTAATGTTTGATCTTCTATTTGAATGATAATCTCCTCCAAATATCCATAACCATACCACTTCATCACTTTAACATGGGTTACTGCAATGATTCTTTTCCTGAAGAACACATCATGCTTGGACTCCCTGTTGCTGCGTATCCATAGAACTTTTGTCGTTTAGGACCCTAGTGTGAGATACCCCACATAACAAATTTGTCGTAAGCTACCTTTACTGGACTCCATAACTCCAGAACGATGTCTTTGATGCCTTCAATATTATCATACTTAGCAGCCTTAGTTTTTGTTGTAGAAGTTGTGTACTTCCTGCTAGAACTTCCACCTTTCAGATATTCAAGATTGTTGTTGAAGAAGTAGTCACCAGGAACTACTTGACGACCTTGAGCATCAATCAACGGCAACGGCTTGCTAAGGTCAAATGGATGTTCATGGCCTTCAGGGTTGTTCCAATCAAGTTGATCAGTTACACCTTTATAACACTCTTCAAAGTGATATTCCAGTTCTACAAAGCTTTTGCAAGTTCCTTTAAGAAGGTTGAATGCTGGTCCTACCAAAATCTCTTATGTCAGATTATCAATCTTTAAATTATGCATGACATATGCTGAGAAGTCAATAGGAGTGCTCATCAGCTCGTCGAATGTGCAAGGAGGTTGTCTTGCTTTGGCAATGTTGCTGATCCATTTCTGAGGTGGTCAAGAGTCAATAGACTTTCCATCATTCCAAGGACGATCAGGAGTTAGAGGCTTGCTTGGTTTCTTAAACCAATCATCCATTGGAGTAGCCTCGACATTGGGTTGATCCTCAATGTCACCTCCTTGATCTTGTGGCATTTCCGTGTCTGCAGTCTCAAACATTGGTTCCTCTGCTTGCACAGACTTGCCAGATGATTTTGGCTGAGACTTGGTGCCTTTGGATGAGCTTGTCTTAGATTCTTTTGATTTTGATCCTTTTGGTGGTTCAGTGTCCTTGCTCGTCTTTTATTTCTTCAACCCTCGGTCTGATCCAGCGAAAGGGTCTTCATCTTTATCTTTATCGTCATGATCTCTCTTTAAAGAATATACATTTCCATATGACGAGAAGAGATCTTTGTCAAGATTGTAAGATTTGACCAGTCCTTTATAGAGTTCTTTGTGTTCAGGAGCAGTCTTGTATGATTTACCTCTCTTTATTTTGTCGAGAATAATCTTCTTCAATTTAAACTCTGTAAGTGACTATGCTGCCTCATATGTAGACTTAGGTTGAGAAGAATATTTAGCCAAGATGACATTCTCAAGTGATTCATTGATTGTACTCTGGATCACAGGAATGGCAAAGTCTGATACTTCCTTAGGTAGAATATAAGGCGGTAGACTTTTAACTTCATCCTTGATAATGTCTTTTACTGATTTCTCAACAACATCTATGTATAACTTCCTCTCTTCTTGAGCTTTCTTTTCAAAATCCTTAGTGTAAGACTCGAGAGCTGTTCTAGTAGCATATCCAATTCTTGTGCTCAAAAGGTCATCCACCATTGTTGGAAGTTGATATTTGACAGATTCGAGGAGTTATGAGAATGTACAGCTTGTTTGAGTTGAGACAGCTCCGCTTCCAAGGTAGAGACTCTTTGATCAAATCCAAACAGGGAAGAAAAATCAGGAAGTGCAGGAATTAAGGTTGTAGTTGGAACGGTTGTTGGTGCAGGAGATGGTGTCGTCAGTTATGGAGGAGAAGTGATCATTGATATAGTTAAAGGAATGGTTATAGCATGTGCAGTAGAAGTTTCTGAGATAGCCATCTCAGGCATAGTGAAAAGAGATGGTGCTTGAGTGCTTGATTCTTCCTAACGATTCTTGACATTCATCATAGAAGCAACTTCATCAACAGCTGGTGGAACATTTTCCAAGATGAGAAATTTGCTAGCAAAGTCGAATGAAACATAAGAGCTTTGTTTTAAACTTTCAATCTTCTGTGAAGAAGTAAGTGTCACATGTGCATATTCTACGACTTATAATGTGACTTTTTTAAGAAACATTATGATCAGCATCAATCATATCTACATCACCTTTTCCTTTCTTTTTCATGTTATATCCTAACGTATCTCGTCTCATCCTTTTTAAAAATATCATCTAGTCTTCAAACAACATTTCATAATCATATCAGATTCATACTCTTCATCTTGTTTTTCTTCATCATATTCTTTTAGAGTAAAGGAAAGGATTATCATCATCATCATCCGAATCTGATCCTTTTATTATACTCAGCATCAGAACCATCACTGTCAGCCTTATCATCATCACCTTTACTGTCATCATCACTGCCATCATCATTATCATCTTCACTGTCACCCTATGATTCATTTTCACTCTCGGAGTTATATGTGGGTACATTGGGAACCCCTGGTTTAGTACCAGTTCCTTCATCTATACCAGATGTCTTGCGTTATTGCTTATCAGGAACCCCTAATTCAAAATCAGTTTCATCACCTGAGCCACTTTCTTGAGAGATATAATTGTCTTTCTTGCTTCTCTTTGTGGCCTCCTTGAGTTGGGCTGCTTTCGATAGAGCTACATCAGAAAGTATTTCTATACCTTTACTTCTATCAGCCTTAGCAGGTGCTTTCTTCTTCGATACAGACACACCAGGAGTATCTCTGATGGCAACACCTGCTGTTGGCGCAGCAGTAGACTTCTTGGCAGGTTTTTTTAACTCTTTTACCCTTCTTGACAGGTTCTGCTTCTTTGGCAGGAGACAATTTTCTTGAGGGTAAACCAACTTTCTTATACTTCCTTGCTTTCCTGGGAGGAACTTTTCTAGTTGCAAAGTCGTAGTAAGTCTTGTAAGCTTGAGAATCTTTTATGTCTTGATTAATCCTGTCATCAGGAATCAGGGCTCCATACTGCTGATAATCTTGTGTCTTGGAGACAAACTTCAAAGTATCGAGCAGTGATTCATCACGAATTGTGTGAAGATTGATCCTGTTCCTCATAGAGATTGTCTTGTCCTTAGACATGAACTGGTTGATGATAAATTTGGTGAATCTAGGGTAGGGCATGTGCTTTTTCCTTGCTAAACTTATTTCTCTATTATCAATTTGATACATGAAGTCTTCCTAGAGCAGAGCAACATAGTCAACATTCTTCTTATTGTACATACCCCACAAGATTTAAGCTCGTGATTCCCTGAGTCTATCAAGTCATGTTGTTTTCCCAAAAATGCACCTATTGATGAATGCATTAAATGTTCTCCAAGGCTAGTGCATTTGATCAGTATGAATTGTAGATAACATATTACACCTGCCAGAATAGCCAAGTTCCTGAATGAATGTAACCAATTCTTCTTCTGAAGGTGGTGCAATAAAGTCTTGGTTAAGAATACTGGGACATATCTGAAGAATCTCACGAAAGACTTCAGTATCGACATTTCTTCTTATCCAACTTGAAGCTGTATGCATCTGTATCTTTGATCTTTGTGATGGTGTTCCAAAATTGATGCATATAGATTTGAGGGACTTCAGCAGTGATCACAAATGCGGGATATCAAGGAGATAGCTTGAGTGCTATCAAGGAAATAGATTGCATCTTTCAATCTTTAGTCTCTTCTCAGATGGGACCAAAGCATTGTCGAGAGCAACTTGTTGAGTTGCAATACGATTCATGTTTCTGCTAAGAATGTTCCAATACAGTTCATATGCAAGGCAATTTATAGACATTAACTAGGCAGACTTAATCACACATTATCAGGCATTCAATCAAATTATCAGACGAATGACATTAATTAATGAGTTAACTTAATGGTCAACAAACTAACTATAGGTCAAACACAGCTAATATAGAAATTCACATGAGATACAAGTAAGATTTAACCTAAGATGAATTATCAAGTTAATACATTTAGGAAAAAAAATCACTTTTCATAACTCATGTATAAATCGGCGCCTAAAACAGGTATAAATCGCCGTCTAATGATAATGTATAAATCGCCGTCTAAGTACCATGTATAAATCATCGTCTATGACTTAGAGTATAAATCACCGTCTATAATTTAGGTATAAATCGCCGTCTATAACTTAGGTATGAATCGCCGTCTAAGATGTGGACGTATAAATCGTCGTCTATGTATAAACATCCGTCTATAGATTTTTATTTTTTTACAAACCTTTATTTTTAGGCACTTATACAACACAACCACATGAATCACGCATATATATATATATATATATGTCTATTCTAACAGATATAACAAGAATGAGCCATAAATTTTCATTTTTTGAGCAATGAACGAGTGAGTTATCACTTGTTTGAATCAAGAACACAAATTCTACATACAAGACTTGGATTTTCTTATACAAATGCATTCAAATAGGCATAATAACACTTATAAAGCACAAACCATCACAAGTTACAAGTAAATTCCAAAACCCCTAAATTTTTGCAACAAGAATCAAGCAAATTGAGACCATGAGTTAACCTTATACAAAACTGCTATAGCCTAGCATCCTACACACCTTAAGCATCAAAACGCCTCAACTAATTTTAGATTTGGACAAGATTCGATTTTCACTAACCCTAGACCAAATTCTAAGGAATTCGAGCAAATAGTCGAGTTAAATCCTAATTCCTTTTGTAAATAAGTTGATTAGATGGAAAGGAACATGTTTTTAGTTTACCTCAAGTCTTGAAATTTGCCGAATTGGTTGATCTTGTGGTTGACGAATCGTTTAGAGAGGGAGGGAAAAAGAAAATTTAGTGTGTTTGTGTATCTGTGTGTGTAACGAGGGAGGGAAAAGGGGTGTTTGTGTTATAAGTTTTACCTTTTAACACAAATGCCCCCTGAACTCTTAATACCTTTCTATTTTCCTTAAATAAGATTCCTAAGGCATACCTAGTTTCACTAAAGGCACAATTAGTCCCTAATGTTTCTACTACAATGCTTAGCTACTTATTATTGCTATTTACTCCCTAAAGGCATAAACACATAACATTTAAGGCTCAAATAAGCTAACTAATTAACTCCCCTTTAATTGTTAACCCGTTATTATTTAAAACCTTTTTCCATTTAATCCTTGATGACTTTTTGAAGAAGCAATTTGACATTTTCTCCCCCTTAAACAATGACCCGTTTTCTATTTAAAGAGTTGTAGTCGTTGTTTGAGTGGTCAAATGCCTTAAAATCATTTTCTGATGAATTACTTTTATTTTTGAAAAATCAACACCATGAAAGATAAGATTTCTCTTATTTTGACACATAAGCGCACTGACACGTACACTTATGGATAAAGAAGGCACGGGTTGTGATGCAAAGTAATCACAAGCCTTTGCATGGTCATAAAGTAGACCATGCCCGAGAATAAATTCTCGTTGAGAGATCAAGTTTTCTTTTTGAAATACTTGCCTTTAAGATGATGACCGGGTTGCTATCTGAAATAATAGCAAGCCATATGTCATGCTTTTTATTCGAACTTTATTTACAGCTTTGTGCCATTGTTAAACAACATTTCTAAAGCTGTAAATATTATCGATGCTAGAAAACATGACATGAAAACATATTTTTGTATTTTTATGATTTTTTTTGATTTTGTATTTTGTTTTTATAAAATTTTATAAGAAGTGAAAAAATCTTTTTGTGTTTTTGTGATTTTATATATACATATTATACAGAGGATATAAGAATAGGTACCACCGCTATTCTTCGGCTTCATCTGCCAGTTCTTTCAAAGTCTCAGGAGTAAAACTTCTCATCCCCAGCATGTCGATAAGGAATTCAATTCTTTCTCGACATAGAGCCTTGGTGAAGATGTCCGCCAACTGGTATTCTATACTGACAAAGTAAAGCTTGACGACTCCATTCTCTACTTGCTCTTTTATAAAGTGATATATGATGTCGATATGCTTTGATCGAGAATGTTGAACATTGTTGCAGCATAAGGCAATAGCGCTTTTGTTATCACAATACATTGGAATTTTATTGAATCTAAGACCATAGTCGGTAAGTTGTGATCTCATCCAAAGGACTTGAGCACAACAGCCAGACAAGGCTATATATTCAGCTTTCGTACTGGATATTGCAGCGCTTTTCTGCCTTTTTGATGACCAGCTAATAAGTCTGTCTCCTATCAATTGCATACTTCCAGATGTACTATGTCTTGCATCTTGACAACCCACGTGACTAGCATTTGCAAAAGCTGTTAGAGCAATAGCGGAATCCTTCGAGTACCATAGTCCCCGATTGATTGTTTCTCTTAGATATCGAAAGATTCTTTTTACAGCATGTAAGTGCTTTTCAGTAGGACGAGTCTGATACCGAGCACACATAC
Source organism: Tanacetum coccineum (assembly GCA_026074375.1). Lineage (NCBI taxonomy): Eukaryota > Viridiplantae > Streptophyta > Magnoliopsida > Asterales > Asteraceae > Tanacetum > Tanacetum coccineum. Next base: position 92,071 of record BQNB010004828.1, read on the forward strand.
AGACATCATATACCAGGTCTGGTCTACTAGATGTAAGATACATAAGGGTGTTAACCATGCCATGATAATGTGTAGGATCAACGGCTCTCCCTTGTGGATCCTCATCCAGTTTGGTTTTCTCTACCATGTGAGTATCCACTGGGTCACAAGATTCCATTATGTATTTTTTAAGTGATTCTAGAGATAATTTTGATTGGTTTAAAAAGATGCCTCTAGGACTCTATGAAATCCTTAGTCCTAGAAAAAATGATATATTGCCTATCATTCACATCTTGAATTTGGAACACATTATCTCAGAAAACTTATCACATTGTTTAGTAATAGTAGAAGGAAATATTATATCATCAACATAGATTTATACCAGGAGGATATCTTAGCCTTTTCTGCTGATCAACAATGTGGAATTAACCGTGCCTTTGGAGAATCCTTAGGATAGCAAAAATGATGACAATAGATCATACCACGCGCGTAGAGCCTGTTTTAACCCATATAGAGATTTCTTTAGTCTGTACACATGATTAGGATTGTCTGGATCCACAAATCCGTCCAGTTGGCTAATGTAGGCTTTTTCACGCAAAATACTATTCAAAAATGTCGTCTTTACATCCATCTGATAGACAATCATATTCATATGAGCAGCAAACGCGAGAAATATCCGAACAACTTCTAGTCTAGCCATGGGAGCAAAGGATTCTTCAAAATCAATTCCCTCTTCCTGACGGTATCCATGAGCTACCAATCTAGCCTTGTTTTTCAAGACTCCCCCCAATTCATCTAATTTGACCTTATATTCATTTTAAGGTGATAACCATCACTTTATCTAGATGAGGAACGAGTTCCCAGACTTCAAGACGTTCAAATTCATGTATCTCTTCTTGCATTGCCTCAATCCAGCATGACTGAGTTAGTGCATCTTTGTACGTCTTAGGTTCAACTGAAATTAGGAAGGCATCATAGTAGCATAATAGGGCTTGTTCGTGTAGTTGGAGTCTTATGGAAAAGAGTCTGGAAGGGTCACCAATTATGTTTTGTAACAGATGATCTTTTGTCCATTTACTAAGGTGTTTTGAGATTAGAGCGTCTGAATGCACAATAGTAGGAATAACATCCGATGATGAGGATTCTTCAGAAACAGTTTCTGGAATTAGAATGCCAAAATAAAGATCGTTACTCATATGTGAAACCTCAAGGTCATGTGACTCTTCTTCAACACAGAGAGGAATTATTTGGGATTGTGATTGTGGAGTGGTTTGTGAGGTACTTAGTGAGGGTGCATCTTGATCAACAGTTGTTAAGGAAGGTGAACCGGTTGACTTAACAGGAGCTGGAGCTTCTTCTACAGGAACGGAGAGGCAACACTAGCTGGAGGGGAGAAGAAATCATCAAACATGAGTTGAAACACGAGATCCCATTCATGCCTCGATGGTGGTACAATTGGTGCTGAAGGAGGAGTCTCTGGAACGAGTCCTGAACTGGGTGTTGCAGGAGTCATTTCATGAAGCGCGGGTTCTAAACTGCTTTGTTCATAAGCCATTGCCGTCAGCTCATCAAAATCGACATGGATGGTTTCAATTATTTTTTGGGTACGTCGGTTGTAAATACGGTAAGCTTTCATCTTGGGTGCATATCCAATGAAAAAACCTATATCAGCTTTAGCTTGAAGTTTACCCAAATTCTCACCATCATTGTTTGGGTAGCAACGTGCACCAAAAACGTGAAGGTAGGATAAATCGGGTTTTCTATCATGTAAGAGCTCATAAGGAGTTTTTCCATGGCGACGTCGTATAATGGATCAGTTTTGGGTGTAACATGCGGTAGCAACTGCTTTGGCCCATAGAAATAAAGGAGCTTTTGTATACATTAACATTGTTCGAGCGACTTCAACAAGAGTATGATTTCACCTTTCAACAACACCATTTTGTTGTAGAGTTCTTGCAACTAATGTTTCGTGAGAGATGCCAACCTGTTCATAATAGTCTCGCAGAGTTTAATTAACAAACTCAGTTCCATTATCTATACGAATGTTCCTTACAGCTGCATTCAATCTAACTTGTATCATTTTTAGAAACTTGATTTTAAAATCAGGAGCTTCATCCTTTGATGCTAGAAACTTCACCCATGTGAACCGAGAGTAATCATCCACAATGACGAGGATGTACTTTTTCCTATTTACACTTGTAACACGCATAGGCCCACAAAGATCCATGTGCAGAAGATATAGTTTTTCTTGACTGGTGTCTTCAGATTTAGGTTTATGTGATTATTTCTTGCTTTTTCCCATGGCACATGCAGAACACAAATGGTCCTTTTCAAATTTGAGTCTGGGAAGACCACGTACTAGACCGTGTCTGGCCAAGTGATTAATAGCACTAAAATTCAAATGAGAGAGACGATGATGCCATAACCATGACTTAGTCTTTGTGGCTTTTGACAAGAGACATATAGGAGAAGATGCCATCATATCCCCAATGGACAGAGAGTACAGGTTAGTTCCTCGAGATCCTGAGAGTAAATCAACACCTTCCAGATTACGAATAAAGCATGTGTGTTTTCTGAAAGCTACTTCAAGATCTGAGTCGCATAATTGACCAAATGAGAATAGATTGTGTCCTAGTCCTTCCACATAAAAAACCCTTGAAATTGTGATGTTCCCTATCTGATAATCACTATATCCCATAATCTTCGCAACTTGGTCATTACCGAATTTGATAGTACCGAGAAATTTATGAATGAAATTGGTGAGCTGAGAGCGATCTCCGGTCATGTGCTTGGAGCATCCGGAGTCCAAAAACCACAGAACAATTTGGACAACCTACAGTCGATAAGAGAAGAAGAAGATGGAGCAACTGAAGTATCAGATCCTTGAAATGTACCGGGTTCCATTCTGTTAGCAGTCATAGATTTTGCAACCTTAGGTTTGCTATTTTGAACAAACTTAGGTACTTTTGGTCTCCTGGTATATACTCTAGTTACTACATGTTTTGGTGCACCTACTTCAAGAGGAATGGGAACCCTATGAGGCACTTTATTAGTAGAGGTTAACCTAGTTAAAGGGCACGCATTTCCAACTAAGGTGAAAGTCCTGCCAGTGGGTTTCCATTTATATCCAACAAAGTTAAACACTTTTCCAGTAGGTTTCCATTCTTTTCTCTTTTTATTTTTCTTAGTGACAGATTTAGCACGCACATTCATACTATTCACATGATCAATTAAACACATAGCATGATTAGCATCAAACAAACATTCATTGCATACAGAACAAAGAGCCTTAGCACCTTTAATAGGATGCTTAACATGTTCATTACAAACATTTTAAGAATCAGAGTTTCGTTTATTCAAACTTGATTTAACTTTCCTAGATTGGACTTCTACTTTATTCTTCTCATTACTACTTGGTGTTCGTGAAATCCTATCATTCTTTGTATTGCCTGAAGGCTTTGATCCGCTAGCACTAGTAGAAGGGTTTACTCCTGTAGAAGACAATAGAGGTCTGTTAGTTACTTTGGGAATGTTGCCTGATGATGTGACAGTGTTAGCAAATCAAACTATTTTCTTCTTGTTAATGGGCGTGACCGCAACTAATTTTCTCAGAGGGTTGTGAATATCAGGGCAAGTATCTCTAACATAAACCTAGCAACTCTTGAATCAGCTTTAACATACATTCAGGCTTGAGTAAGACTGCACCTATCGAAAGGTTTTATGATTTAGCTTGTTCAAAACTACTTCTAAGAATAGCAACTTGTTCCATAGTATGCTTAAGTAGTATTCATGAGCTTTCCTATTATTCTTAACCTTAGGAGCCAAAATTACTGGGTCAAGCTTATACATTCCTGGAGTAATAGTTGTAGCATTTGACACTTGGGCAGCCATTATCCTTCGGACTATGTCTTTTCCTTTCAATTTTTAAGATCATTTTTTAATGTTGTTTATGACAAACACTTTTCCTGAAGTGAGCATTTAAATCGAGTATTTCATAGACTTTTGATTCAATTGATTAACCATATATCCAGTTTGTTCTTTTGTTAGAACGTGATGGTTTTATTTGAATCATTAGAGTTGTTTATAAGGTCTGTTTTCAAATGCTCTTCTAGTAATTAGTTTTGTCACCCTATGTTCAGTTACGATATTGATGGTCTCAATCTCATCTATGTCCTTTTTCACATTGTTTGTGGTAGAAGTTTTATTCAAACGTTTAATGTTTGTTTTAAATTTTGATGGTTATGTTCTTTTTGGGCCCCTTGAAGATCAGCTTTTAAATTATTCAATTCAAACAATTGATCAAATGAAGGTTGAGTTTGGTTCACAGATGTGTTATTCTTTTGAAAAGTTTCTTTATTGAGTTGCATTGCAATTTTAAGAGAAATGCAGTGTTGTTCAAGTTCAAAAAATCTGTTTGAAAGTCTATTATACTCATCTTTTTTAACCATGTTGTGTTTGCTCATTTTTAGCAATTAGTTTTGTCACCATATGTTCCAGTTTAATGTTGATAGTCTCAATTTCATCAAAGTCCTTTTTCACATTTTCACTGGTAGAAGTTTCATTGACACGCTTATTATGTGTTTTTAACTTCTTGATTGTCATGTCTTTTGCTTGAAGCGAAGCTTTCACATGTTTAATTCAAATAATTGATCAAATAAAGGCTCAGTTCGGTTTATAGATGTGTGATTCTTTTGAAAAAATTATTTATTGACTTGCATTGCAATTTTAAGAGAAATGCAGTGTTGTTCAAGTTCAGAAAATCTTTTTGAAAGTTTATTATACTCATCTTTACAAATGGGAATTATTTCTTTTAGAAAAACATCTTTAGTGTGTTCAAACCCCCATTCTCCTTCTGTTAAAGCATCGAGCGTGATCCGCTTTTTCACCACATGGTCAAATTGGCCAAGATGGTATTTAAGCTTGTTAAGGCTTGTATTAACCAGGCTTACCTTAGGAATTTCCCGAGGAGCCCCAATTTTGACAGGCGAAGAAGCAGATTGGTTAGTGTTAGGGTGTGAAGTTTGTAACCGGAAAGCTTGTTCATCAGACAGTTCTTGTTGTAGGACAATACGTTTACCAAAATTTTTAGATAATCGATTTAACTCAGCATAATTAATTGGTTTAATGTTAACTTTCTTTTCTAAGACCATTGGATCACTTTGTTTTAAAAGCATTTTTAATCGACTCTCTTCCTCAAGCATCAAAGTCTCTTCAGAATCAGCAATTGAAATCTCATTGGCTTCCTTAGCAATAACACTACCATCATAAAGCATTGGCCTAATCTGCTAAGCTTTCTTAAGATAGAAAGGACTTTGAAAACCAAGAGCTTGTTTCAGGTTGTTATCATAGAAAACTTGTGGTTTCGTGATCATATGCACAGTTTGCGCGGATTTACCCATTTTACAAATAATATTGTCCAGTTCTTTAACTTTCTTTTCCAAAGCAATCTCTTTATCAATATTCCTAGCTTCTTTTTCCTTGGATTCATTTTTGAAAACATTAAATATTTTTGTTAACGATTCTTTTTCTTTTAATTGTTCAGAAAGAGTTTGTTTAAGAGAGTTAATTTCCTTTTCAAAATCCGCAAACTGTGCATCTTTATCCTGAATTATATCATTAATTATCAGCTTTTCTCTAGTACCTAAATCCACATTTTGCCTTTCTTCTAGCAATTTTACCCGTTCTTTGTATCTTTCAAGCTCAGCAGATAGGGTTTCATTGGCAAGTAGATTGTCCTCATTGACCTTGTTACAGTTAGTTACTTGATTTTACAGTAGTTCAAACACAGATAATATCATAACATCTTGTTGTGCAGAAGAATTTGTATCATGAACAGCTGCATTTTGTGTTTCAAGCAGATACTAAGAGTATTGAATGATATTGCTATCACTGGTTATCTTATTCTCTGGATAATTCACAAGATGTGTTTTTCAGTTGACGACATCTCTTGCACACTTTGATTTAGCATATCATTATGAGTGTTGTCAAAGTATGGTACCTTGGAGAGAACATCTAAACCGTAACTAGACAAATTGGCCATAAGAACTGCTTTGGCTATAGAGATCTTGTCACAGTCAGAATCATACGCATCTAAATCATTGGCTTGATAAGCTACATTATGTGTAATGACCGACTGTGTAACTGGACCTTCTGCAACACCAGGTTCTGCCAAGAATTCTAATTCTTCCTCATTCAGAACTTTACCATTTCCTTGAGCTTCGACCAATAGAACCTTATCCTTGAACCATGTAGCATCTCTTTTCCTCTTAGGATTTAGGCACTTTCTTGCCATATGAACTTCTCCTTAGCAGTTAAAACACTTTACAACCCTTTGTTGACTTGAATAATTCCCTTCTGTTCCTGAAGTATTAGTTCTTGTTCCTGAAGTACCAACAACATAAGAATTTTGTCTCCCCTAAAGTGATTGAACAGTCACCCGTCCATCATGATTAGTTGCTTGTTATCTTGGGTTGGATGAGTTTCTTAGCTGATTGTTGGTAGATGGAAAACGAGATGTGACGATAGTAGACAAAAATGACATCATTTTGTTAATGGCATCAATAGGGTCGTCTCCTTGCTTAAACACAGGAACTGCTATACCAGAGTCTATCTAAGAAAATTCAGCCATATGTGTTTGTTGATTAACTGTGGAGGTAGTATATTCAATCTGAGGAACATATAGTGGTTGTGGACAAGCCTCTTGATGAACGGTAGATAAGTAAGCATTTGGATATGATGTTGACGGATAAGAAATTGCAAGAGGTGTGGATGGATAGGTAGTTAAGTAATGTTGTGTAGGAGGAATTGATCCATAATGAGGAGACTAAGATGGTGAAAACTGTTGTTGGAACTAAGGATTGTTGTATGGGTATTGATAAGCGTTAAAGTGAGATGGTGTCATCTGATGGTTAGAAACTAATTTAAGTGGATCTTGATTGCATTCACGCATAATACGGACTTCATTTGCATGGAGTTCGTGTTGTTAAAGATATGCATGAAGCTGATCAAAGTTGGTACTATGAAAATCTTTTACAAGCTTGACATCAGTCACAAACTTACTCCATTTAGGTGGGAGACTGTTTAAGTACTTGGTATTGACTTGAAATTGCTCTAATTTCATTTTGTAAATGTTCATGTCATTGATCAGATGAATAAATCTCAAGTAATACTTATGAAGTGATTTCCCCTTGATGTGAGCAAACTTATCAAATGCATCATACAATTTACACTCCCTTTCCTGCTTTGTCAATGAGGTACCTTGCATTAGTAGTTGAACTCTTTCCCATAGATCCTTGGCAACTCTGTGATGATTAACAAGTGAATAGATATCAGCTGGTAGACCTTGAAGAATGATATTAGTTGCCTTCATATCACAATCAGCTTGAATTTTCTCTGTAGCAGACAATTCAACATATTTCTTTGTCCTGATCACCCCATTTTCTTCAATCGTAGGCCAAATAAGTGGACCGTTTTCAAATGATTCAAGTATCATTCTTCCGTTCTCTCTGTTTTGCATGTAAAGTTCCATTCTACTTTTCCAAGAATCATATAGGACTTTGTCCAACATTGGTGGACGATTGTCAGCACCAGAGAGTATCATGTACTCAGCAAGAGTATTCTTTTGTCCAAGTGGAATTATGGGATCCATGTTTGACTTTAAATGTGATAAGTTGAGAATAGATAACTTTTTGATCGTTCAGTGATAAGAGGTTGTTGTGTTAAATTGTTGTTTTTTTTAAGTGAATGAGTCTAAAGATTACACGGGATTTTACAATTCTTGATAAAACCGAGAAAATAATTGAATACTTCACGGGATTTTACAAATCACAAAAAACCGTATAAATCTCCAAGGAAATAAGGTATAAATCTCCAAAGGTAAGTGTATAAGTCACCCAAGTGTAACGTATAAATCACCTTGAGAAAAATGTATAAATCGCCGGATTGAAAACGGTATAAATCGCTGGATTTTGTCTTAGGTATAAATCGCTGGATTTTTCTAACGTATAAATCACTGGATTCTAAACACGTATAAATCACTGGAACTACACACGTATAAATCGCCGAATACACAAACGTATAAATCGCTGACTTTGACACACGTATAAATCTTCGGAATTACACACGTATAAATTGCCTTATAGCCAAACGTATAAATCGCCGGATTCAACACGTATAAATCGCCAGAATCAAACACGTATAAATCGCCGAATTCAACAACGTATAAATCTCCGAATTCAATACGTATAAATCGCCAAATTCAAAAAGTGTGTATAAAAAGCCGTCTTCAAACACTTTAAAGCACTTAAAAACACAATTTTTGATGTTTTTACTTAAATTCACTTGTACTTCTTGCTATTCTAAGACTAGGAGAACCTTAAAAACACAAACTTTATGGATTGTAACACAAAAAATTTGAAATCAAGATTCTTGTACCCAAAACCCTTTTTCGAACCAAAAACAACAAAGATGAAGATTTTTGAGTTTTTCCAAAGATTTTCTTGTACAACTATCCTATATTAAGATAAACAAACAAGAAAGTACTAATATTTATGGTATTAGAACACACAAAAGATGAACTCTTTTGTATTATGTTCGAACCAAACGCACTAGTAGAAATAAAAACGCACATAAAACCAAGCTTAATCACCCCATGGCTCTTGATACCAATTGAAGAATACTAGATTATCTAATCTCACACATAAATTAATGAAGAACTAGAGAGAGAAAGGGAGGGATGAACACTTCTAGAGAGAGAAAGAAAAGGGAAAATATTAGATTAGTGAAATGAAAAGTGAACAACCAACCCTCTCCAAGGTGTGGAGAGGGGTATAAATACTACACAAGGGGCCAGCTTAGGGAGGCCTTATAGGCTTTACATAGGCCTTGGCCCGTTTACCTAATTTAGGTTCCAAATATTACTGTACGAGCTATCAAACGATATAATGGAAGTGACCGACACTTTTCGTGTTCCTAACAATATCCCCCAAAGGGAGGTCACTCCATTTTACAAAAACTTAAACCTAGCATACTATGCTTTGTCTTCAGTCTTGTACTCGCAGACTTGTTTTCATTACTTCATCTTGTGAACATGATGTAGTGATCTTTGACTTTAGGCTTGAGCTTGTTCCATATAGCTTGACTTTTATGTGAACTTTAGCTTCTTGAAATCATCAACCAAGCATAATCTCTTATCATCATCTTGTGATCTTTAATAAGATTATAAACCATCCTACTTATACACTTACGACATAACACTCATACATCCTTAAGTTTTCATTATTTTCCATTAGTCACATATCAAATACTCATTCATTTTTAATATAATCTTTTATAGCCTTGGATCCAATCTCATTAACTTTGCCCAAAGGAAACTTGGCTCTTTCCCGTAGTAATTCCTCCCATTATCCATACCCTTTTTGGTATCATGTGAACAATATTGGCTATCCTAGGAAGGAAACCATCACATTAGGGCTATCCCAAATAGATACTCTCTACACAGTAGGCTATCCTCCCAAAGGCGTTACCATCACATTAATCATTGGATCCATACCCTTGTGGTATCATTAACATTATTAGGCTATCCCAAAGGATACCATCACATTAGCGCTAATCCAAAAGATACCATACAACTCTTAGGACTATCCCAAAGTGTGATCACCACACACATTATGGCTATCCTGAGGATACCATCAGCATTAATGCATTAGATCCAAGCTAAATTTAAATTTATCATTCATTGTATATCCTCATGTTTCATCATTTTTGTACTTTTTCTGAAATCAATACTTTTTTTCATTTTCCATTTTTAATTGCCCTTAACGCAGTTCCTAGGTCACTATTTTATCCATCTTTCCTTATATTAGTTTATAAGTCATCCAATTGATACTTTGTTCAAATCTCACTCTGTATTACATATATGTTTAGATATGTTTTCAGATTTTCACTTATCATTTCTCCTCTTCTTTATTTATATTGAGAAGCGTCCCAATCAATGTAAATAAAGAAATATAAACTTTTGGTTCAGTGGTTCATAATTTCTTTATTTAAATGAAAAGGCGTCCCAATCCATTTAAATAATAAGATTATAAACCATCCTACTTATACACTTACGACATAAAACTCATACATCCTTAAGTTTTCATTACTTTCCATTAGTCACATATCAAATACTCATTCATTTTTAATATAATCTTTTGTAGCCTTGGATCCAATCTCATTAACTTTTTCTGAAGGAACTTGGCTCTTTCCCCGTAGTGATTCTCCCATTATCTATACCCTTTCGGTATCATTAACATTATTGGGCTATCCTAAAGGATACCATCACATTAGGCTATCCCAAATGATACCATCACATTAGGTTATCCCGAAGGATACCATCACATTAATCATTGGATCTATACCCTTGCGGTATCATTAACATTATTAGGCTATCCCAAAGGATACCATCACATTAGGCTATCCTAAAAGATACCATCACATTAGGCTATCTCGAAGGATACCATCACATTATGCTATCCCAAATGACACCATCACATTAATCATTGGATCCAAGCTAAATTTAAATTTATCATTCTTTACCTCATTTTATCACTTCCGTACTTTTCTAATCGTATACTTTTTCATTTCCATTTTTATTGCCTTACGCAATTCTAGCTCACACTTTATCCATCTTTCCTTATATTATACAAGATCCAATTGATACTTGTCATTCTCATGTATTACATATACGTTTATGTTTTCAGATTTCATTTATCATTCTCTTGACGACCCCAAATAGGCAACTTATTCAATTCTCTAGGCATTATTTTAGTTCCCTTAACTTTTTGTTTATAAGCCATTCATAGGTTATTCTTATAATATATTCATTTACTTCACTTTATTCATCAATAAATTCCTTTCATTCGTTTACATGATTCTAATCATTCTTTACCATTCATACGTTTGGTTTAACTCAAAGTATACTCGTCTAGCCATTTTACTTATCATACCTCTCTTTCATATATGAACGAGATTGCATTCATTATTTATCACTCATATTCTTCTCGTACTTAATTACATCATGCCATCACATCATACCTTATTATTTCTTCTCCATTATATGACTTATCATACTTTCACCCTTTATTGATAATTCACATAAGTGCTTACTCTTCATATTATAATTCTTCTTTAAGTAACTTTTCATAATTCAAACATCTTCACTTTACTTAGCTCATACTTACATACTTTATTATTTATTAGAATGCAATCCTATGTATTCATCTTAGCTTAAGCATTTCTTAAACTCATATCATCATATACATCTTACTTTACTCATATATATATATATATATAAATTATATATAATCATAGAATATATATAGATATAATATTAAAGGATAATAGTTATATATTATCTACCTACCAAACTTTAATGATATAAGGCATATACTTCTATTCTTACCACTTTTCCGAATTATGTTTCCATCTAGACCTCATTCACATCCCTTAAGGCTATGGAAAATAACACATACACAATTTCATAAACATCTAGGTCCATACAGTTTCATTCTATTGTGCCGCAACTCTGGATCTACCTGGATAACTAAGCATGCGCATTGTTCATTACGTAAACTTACGTAAACGGCATCTACAGTGGTCGAAGGTTAAGGCAACCTTTAGTGGAAACCTCTTCTCTCAAGACCTCAATCTGATACCAAGTTGAAACGCCTCTTTCCTGACTCAAAATTTGACCCAAAATCGAAAACTTCACGGAAACGCTTGACCGAGAATGACCTTTTGTCATTCCTTAATATAGTTTTTAAAATACATTACAATTAGACCCTTGAAAGTTTCTTTATCATAAACTAGACTCCATAAGCTTTCCAACGATATAAGGAACTCGTTCTAACTCCTTACGGTTTGGATTTTACAGCGAAAACAAAAATTTAAAAACTGCAAGACCAGCCAGCCGGGCGGCTGGAGACCAGCCGAGCGGCTAGAAGGCCGTGTCGGGCGGCTCCCTGCTCCTGGACACTTACTAAACTCATTTTTGACATTTTGTTACAAAAAACTAACTTCCCAGACTCGATATTTGATGAAACTTTCCAGAATTCGCTAAAACTACATAATACATCGTTAGCATAAACATTAGTAGTCTAAATGACCCAAAAACCTTTATCTTACGGGTTTACCAAACATTTCGTTTTGACCCGTTTGCATGCGTTATTGACCCATTTACATTCCTTCATATACAAGACCAATACCAAGGACATTGACACTTGACACTTAACACTTACAAACCATTAGGACACTTTTAGGGTTTAACTTTAATTCGAGCTCGGTATACAACTACTAAGCTCTTATGCACATTCTTTATTTATACTTAATCCTTGTTTCCAAAACTTAACCTTTTACCAATTTCTTTACCTTCTTCGCAAGAACCTACAAAAAACATTAAACATCTAAACCGTAAGCATGAGGCTTAGTAAGTAAACGACAATAACATGGTATTATACATCATTCAATCACATAATCATCATTCTCATCATCATTAGTCATAAGACTACTTTTCGCCAAACATTAACACATTACACTTAAAACACATTACATCAAATCATACAAAATTATCACATACCTTAAATGGATCATATTAGACTTAACCTCAACCTTGGCTAGTTTTGCCAAATTAGCCTCTAATCTACTCTTAGCCCAAGATTTCTAACCAAGGCTTCCTGAACTTTCATTACTTCATTCGCATAACACATATATGATAAAATCAATATAATAGCACATTATATCCGGTTTACTTACCTTGAATCCAAGCTAAGTTTATCAAGAACATCATCATCATCATCCTCACTTGCTTCCTATGCCAAAATCATCATAAACCATAAACACTTTAAACACATAATTAGAGTACCATAATAATGGTTTATAAAACCATTAGCTTATCTTTATAACACCTTTAATCATCATATGATTATATCTTGATCATATGATTAAAACCCCCAAATTTACTAACTTTAATCAATATAACTTTACCCATAATTACTATAACCTTATCACTTTATTTTTAAACACTTTTTACCAAAAACCCTAAAATTGGGTACATAAACCCTAACTTATAATTTACCAATTCAACTCAATAAAAGGTTACTTACATATGCAGGATCATTGGTATAAGCGTATTTCTTGATATTTACCTTCAATCATCAATTAGACAAACATTGTTTTTCCCTATTTTCTTTCTTGGTACGACACACACACAGGTACCATCATTCTCTAGAATTATTTGGAATATCTGGGAATTATTAGGATATATATTAGGTACTACTTTGGCCATTTGGCAATTTAGGTCCCTTAAGTCCCTTCCTTTTAATATTGGCCACATTAACTTATATAACTTATTTACCTCTTGACAACTTTAGTCCTTTAAGTCTATTTCCTTATAAATGTGACACATAATATTTTCTAACACCATTTACATAATATTTGTTAGGAATAAATC
>BQNB010004829.1:0-10417 GCA_026074375.1 Tanacetum coccineum
GACAGTTCTTGTTGGAACAAGTTCATCATTTTCGTTTGTGACAACTGTAATACCACCTTTCTTTGGTACATAGTGAATAGGACTAACCCAAGGACTATCGGCAATCGGATAGATAATATCGGTATCCAAGAGTTTCACGATTTCTTTTTTAACAACCTCTTGCATATTTGGATTTAACCTTCTTTGTTTTTAGATAACTGGTTTCTTGTCATCCGGAAGTTATATCTTGTGTTTACAGAATGATGGATAGATACCAGGATTGTCTGTTATTTTCCAAGCAAAGGCTTCTTTATGTTTTTTAAGGACGGATACAAGTTTTATTTTGTTTGAGCAGATAGTTGAGATGATATGATTACAGGAAGGAAAGATGGTTCTTCCAAGAATACATATTCCAAATTACCAGGAAGAGGTTTAAGTTCAAGATCCGTATGAGGTTCTTCAAGAGATGTCTTGATTTTATAATCGTCGTTGATGTTGCTTTTCTCGAATGGCGGTTCTTCGGTATCGGATTCAGATTCAGAATTTTCATCAGCAGCCATAGCTATGAATTCATCGAATTCATAAAAAAATTCTTCTTCGAGAAGGGTTCCTTCGATGGAGTGGAGGATTTTGCTTCCTTCGTCTAGAAGAGCATCGAAATCTTCTTCTAAGATTTCATCGATACTAAAGTAGGTATCATCGTTTGAGTAAGAGTGTTTCATCGCAGTGTTAATATTAAAGATCATTCGTTCAGTCCCAACTCCAAGATTGAGTTGTTTCCGTTTAACTCTAATAACTGCATCAGCAGTGTAAAGAAAAGGTCATCCCAAGATGAGGGAAACTTTGCTGTCTTCTTCCATTTTGAGAATAACAAAATCGGCAGGAAAAGTAAACTTACCAACTTCAACGAGCATATTTTTAGCTATTCCAACAGGGTATTGGAACGATCTGTCGACTAATCTTACGCTCATTTTGGTAGGTTTCAGAGTTTTAAGAGATAATTTTTTATATAATGATTATGGCATAAGGTTGATGCTAGCACCAAGATTGGCCAAAGCATTGCAGAAGAAAGTTTTGTTGAAATTACATGGAATAAGGAAACTTCCTGGGTCTCCTAGTTTTGGTGGAACTTTATTTTGGATCATCGATGAACTTTCATCGCTCAAGAAAGCGGCAGAAATATGTTCAATTTTATGTTTGTTGCTTATGAGTTCTTTGAGAAATTTTCCATAGTTAGGCATTCCCGCTAATACGTCGACAAGAGGTACGTTGATTCGGACGTCTCAGATCATGTCAAGAAATTTTCCGTATTGGGCCTCCATTTTTTCTTTTCTAAGGCGTTGAGGATAAGGAATCTTTGGTTTGTATGGTTTGGGTAACGGTGTTTCTTTGACTGGTTTGGTGGGTTGAGTTTTTGGTTGTGGTGTAGGTTCATCGTCTTCATCATCGCCATCGAAGTTGATAGGGTTTTCGAAATTATTTTGTTGATCATCTGGGTTATCTGGTGGATTATAGGATTTACCACTTCTTGTTAATACGGCAGTCACATGCTCATTATGAGCTTGCGGTGGTTGGTAAGCTTTAGAGTTGCTACCCCGTGGAGTTGGTTGAATGTTTCTTGGAAGAGATCCAGAAAGTCGACCAGATTGCTTGTCAATGAGTCTGTCAAACTTAGTTTTAAGGTTTTGGATTAAAGCTTGATGATTTTTGGCTAATGTTTCGATGAATGTGTCTTTGACAAAGGCGTTGGTTGATTGTTGAGACTTTATGAAATCGTTGAATTGTTTTTGAAGATCGTACAGTTTATCATCGGTATTGGATCGGTAGTTGTCTCGATTGTAATCATTTCGTTCACTTGAACGCCAATTATCGCGATTCGAGTCCCGGTCGCGGTAATCATTGTAAAAAAGAGTCTTATGGAAAGTTTGCATAAATTTAGCTTCTTCTTCACGGGACATAGGCATGTCATCATCGTCAAGATCGGGTGTTGGTTGTTGAGCACGAGATTGGAGTTCTTTGTACTGAGCATCCATCTTTATGGTCATGGCATCCATTCGGGCCATAATTTTGTCAGTGTTGGTGTTACTATTACCTTCATCGGCGAAAGCATCAGTTTTCTTAAGAGATGATTTGGTTTTTTGATTTTTAGCCCAATCGAGCTTGAGTAGGACTTTATCTTTGTGAAGCTGATAAGCTTGATTTGGTGTTTTATAGAGAAAAATACCACCAGCTGCGGAATTTAGAACTTCTTGGGTTATTTCGCTGAGACGATGATAAAATATTTTAATAATATTGCCTTTGGAAAAATTATAACCATGGCAATTTCGGAGCATTTCCTTCATACAAAGCCAAGCGTCAGTTAGAGATTCATTTTCATGTTGAGAAAAGGCACGAATTTATCCGAGGAGTCGGTCGAAAAGAGCTGGGGGAAATAATCGGCTAATGAAAGTAGTTTGAAGTTCATCCCATGTTTCGATAGTTCCTTCGTTGAGTTCGTCCAGCCATGTTTTTGCTTCTCTAGTGAGTGATAGGGGAAACATCATCAGGCAGACAGCTTCATTTTCAGTATCTCTGTGTTTAAACATATCGCAGATTCTGAGGAATTCATGAATGTGTTTATGAGGATCGATTTTGGTTCTACCATCAAATTGGTTTCCTTTGACGAGAGTCAAATGGTTACCTTTAATAGCAAATTCGTTTACGGTTTTAGGAATGGTGATTACGGAACCAGGAGTCGGAGCGACAACACTTTCGGCAGCTCACATGGGTTCATCATCCATTGGATCGTAATTTCAAAGAATATTAAGAAAGTGACAGAAGTAATTGATGTTGAGAATTGGCGGATAGACAATTCTCGGGTGTTGAGGTGGATTGTTTCTTTGATTGAATGGAACTCTTCTGTTTTGTCGACGAAGTCTTCGATTCAGAGTATGTTCAGGTTCGGGTAAAGGTTCAACAAATTTCAGAATTAGAAGCACGTGTATGCATCCAAAGGAGAAATTGTTTAGGTCAGTTTGCCAAAAAATTATACGATGATTTTTTTGAAAAAGAGGGGGAGTTAAAGTAATTTTTCAGAGTTGACTACAGAATAGCATAAAAATCCTCGGCAACGGCGCCAAAAACTTTAATGTGTTTTAAAAGCTTTAAATTTATAATGACTTAAAATACCAATTTTATTATAGGGAAACACGCTGGTAAAAGTATAACCCACGTATGTAGTATAATTTTTTAGGTAAGACCAGGTCGTTCACAGAGATTTGGGTAGTATTCTAATAATCAAAAAATCAGACTTTAACAATTTTGTAAATAACTTTTTATTAGTGATAATAAAGATGACTACTCGGATAGTTGAAAATAATTTATAAGTGTTGGAAATGATCTTGAAAATGGAACCTTTAACTTACAAAAAGTATTTCTCGTCAGAAAACGTTTTCACAAATTAACTTAATTAACTCAAGACTTATATTTAGTAGACTAGACCAAATGTGTCACTCAAATAGTTTAGTTACTTATTATATCAAAGCTTATTTTGTTTACCAATTTACAAAAGTGAATTTCTCGACACTAACGATAAAGATCATAGACAAATCTTTAAAACAGCATAGATCATAACGGGTGTTTCGACCTATACCAGTATGATTATATAATCTAAGTTGATAAGCAAAAACCGATAAGATAGGATATAACAGGATTACAGCATAAGCTTGAGATTAATGAGATCACGATCATACCAAACACTTTTTCGTTATCATAACATCACCGAGTAGTCATGAGAGATTTAGCTTCTCATGGCTAAGTGGTTCATAACATGGCTTGATTCAACAATAAACTTCATTATTTTACTAAACTAGTATGATGATCTTCTTTGTTCTTGGTTGTTTGATCTTGATTTCTCCAAGAGGGTGTAGTGTTTTATGCTTGGTGGATGTTTGGAAAGGGCTTGTGAGGGAAGAGGTGTGTGTGAGATTGTTATAAGAAGAAATGAAGAAGGGATGAATGAATTTGCTTGAAATTCATCCCTATTTATAGGCTGTGTGAGGGGTGAAAGTGCGGCGCACAAAGATATTTGTGCGGCGTACTTGGTGATTAAATGCGAGGGAATTAAATGTTTAGTGAAGAAGTGCGGCGCACAAAATTGTAAGTGCGACGTACTTGTGAAGTTAATGCGTTTATTTGACTAAGTCATTAATTCTATTGACTTGAGAAGAAGTGCGGCGCACAAAGGATAAGTGCGGCGCACATTTGTACTTTAGGGCTTGATCTTTTTCTTTTCTTTGTATATTGTTTTCCTTAGCATATAAATACTCGATTTTTGTTGTGTTTGAGCTCAGGATGTCTTCAAGTGAACCTGCAAGCAATTCATGCTATTAAGTATCGAAATTTCACGAGAAATGATTAAATATATACAAATAACGCCACCGGAAACATGTATAATTTAGGCGTTATCAAACCTCAAGCCTAAAGTCTAAAGATCACTACGCATATCACAAGTTAAAAGACAAAGATTCAAGACCACGAGCAAAGACCGAAGACATTCTTAGAATGCTAAGTTTAAGAATTTTGTAAAGGGATGTGACCTCCCTTAGAGGGAGATTGTTAGGAATCGAGAAAAGACCCGATCACTCTTAAAATTTGTAGCTCGTAGGTCTTAGATAGTTTTTGAAACCTTAAATAGGTAAAAGGGCCAAAGCCCATAAAAAGCCCACAAGGCCTCTTGTGGCTGCGACATATAGTAGGTATAAGTACCATCTCTCTGGCTTGGAGAAGGTGTTGGTTGGTTTCATTTCACACACACACATTAATCTAATATTTCTCTCTTTCTTTCTCTCATTAGAAACCTTCCTTTCATCTCTTTCTCTCTCTAGTTTCTTATTGATTCGTTAAGTGATTCAGTAAAACATAAATTCTACAAACCGTGACCCGGTGGCTCGACCGGGTCAATTAACCAGTTTTTAAAACATTGATTAATATCAAATAATATTTTGTAAAGATTTTGTTGGATAAAAGATATAACTTTGTTTTACATGACACGAGTGTTGATGTTGAAGTTGTTGTTCAAATTTACCTATTAATATTATGTTGCACATAATAGGCGAGTTTAATATGCTTTTTCGAATATCATTATAATCTTAAAATAGATTTTATATAATTTGTATTTTTAAAGTATAAAGTCTAGAGGGTATAAAGTGTAAGGGATACTTATTTATTTTCTAAAGTTATTAAAAATGAAAAATTATAAGTTTCAATTAACTTTATATAACTTGATTTAATTTTAACTGCTAAACTTTTAATAATTACCACTTTTTTAAGTTTTTTGTTTTCACAAATTTGACACTTATATTTTTATATTTTTTTTTCTTCATCAAATTCTTCCACTAATTTTTTTAATTATGACCAAAATTGATTCAATTTTAACTTATTTTTAACCAATTATATTGTACGATTTTGCATACATATCAAAATCAAGCGTTTTGATTGGTCCAATTTTTTTTCTATAAGATCAAATCTCATAGAAAACTCCGAAATAAAATAATTATTTTATTATATAAAAGATTGTGTTGGTTAGAAGAGATGTCTGGAAAGTAATCCACATGTTTATCAAAATTGTGATCCTTAGAGGAAACAGTATAATAACGAGACACACTCGCCAGTCCCATGTGGCACACGAAGTGGCGATCGCCACCACACCCCGAACACTCGCCATGTTTTCGCCATTGGCATTTAGCCGTTTTACCAACGCAGTACACGACAAAAAAAAAGAAACGAACGTTCCAACGGCTCTAAAAAGAGTTAATTCAATTTTTTAAATCTCTTTTTATTATTATATATACTCCTTTTATCTCAAATTAAAAACACACCAATCTTAACAACTTCTATATTCTCTCAAAACACAACTAAAAAAATGAGTGATTCTTCAAACTATTCAAATATGTCCGATCTCGAAGATATTAAAGACATCGAGTTGGTTTTGCAACTTAATCAGGGTGAAAGTTCACGCGGCACTCGTAAAGCGATAAATCGTTATCTTTACATTGCTGAAGTACGGTTGACGGCCGATTATTTTGGTCCATCCCTAAAATATCCTGACTACTATTTTAGACGTCGATATCGTATGAACCGTTGACTATTTTTAGAAATAGTCGAAGGTATTGAAAAATATATTGAAACACATTATCCTTTACCTGCTCATTTTGATTTTTTTTGTTCGACCCGATGCTACGAGTCTAATGGGTTTTAGTGTGATTATGAAATGCATATCCGCCATATGCCAATTGGCATACGGCACATCACCTGATGCATTAGATGAATACTTACAAACGGCAGAACATTATGCACGTGATTGTTTAGATTTTTTACTATGTGCATTATTGATTTGTTTACGCCTAAGTTTTTAAGGAAACCTGACGTGAACGACGTTCGAAAATTATATAACGCACATAATAGAATTCATGGATTACCGAGAATGCTTGGTAGCATTGATTGTATGCATTGGGAATGGATTAATTGTCCTAAAGCATGGCACAGGCAATTTGGCAGGGGTGATAAAAAAATACCCAACTATAATGCTCGAAGTCGTTGCGTCATACGATTTGTGGATTTGGCATGCATTTTTTTGGGGTAGCAGGTGCGAATAACGATCTAACTGTTTCAAATCATTCTCCGTTATTTGACGACCTTCTTGATGACATCACTCTAGTTGTTCCATTTGAAGTGAACGGAGTTACCTTTCAAATAGGTTACTACCTAGCTGACGGGATATACCCACAGTGGGCAGCTTTTGTCAAATCATTTACGGTTGCACGAGACGAGCGAAATGCCGTATTTAAACGTCGTCAAGAAAGTGCTCGAAAGGACGTTGAAAGAGCTTTTAGTATCCTTTAAGGTCATTGGCATATAATAGCTCAACATGCGTGTGCTTGGACTGTCAACAAGCTACGGAGAATCATGTATACGGCCATCATATTGCATAACATGATTTTGAAAAATCAAAAGTTTGCGCTAACCAAAATTGGTGACACTTATATTTGCCCGCGAACAAATCTGGCACGGACATGGATCGAACGTTGCGAAGTGCAACGGAAACAAGCAAAAGAACTCCATGATAAACAAACACATGCAAGGCTTCAACGAAATTTGATTGAGCATGTTTGGCAAGAGATGAGGTAACAGTGATGTGGCACGAAGTGAGGCCCAAATGGCTAAGGTTTTTTAGCCACTACACCCCTTGCTCTTATGATTCTATGATTTTGCATTAAAAGATGTGCATGATCATTGATCAGACTATTAGCCTTTTATAGTAGCTTTTTATATATATTACAAGTTATTTTTTAGAAAGAAATCTTGCTGGAAATATTCAAAACTCGTCGGAGATACTCAAAACTCGTCGGAGATACTCAAAACTCGTCAGAAATACCCAAAACTTGCCGAAAATGTCAATCCAATTGATTACCGATTAATCCTGCCTAGACCGATTACAAGCTACAAGAGGGTCGACCGCCCAACAACCAATTCGCGATTTTTACAACCTTGGTAAAAACACACCTTAGAATTTTAAATTATGAGCGACTTTAACGGTTTTTATTCATTTATCGTCAATTGATCAACCATTAGTATTACTGTTACATGTATACTGCTAAGAGTGGAGGGAGTGGTGGTGTTATGGCTTCGTGCCAAGCCATGGCGCGAGATTGAGCCATGGCACACCACTCCGTGGTTCGCGCCAAGCACTCTCGCGCCGTGGCTAACAGCCCACGCGATCGATAATTTTTTTTTTTGAAAAATAGCCGTTGGGGGGAGCGAATATTTGAAAAAAATACCCCAAAACCCTATTTTTACACCTTTAAAAATCCTATAAATACCCCCTTTATATTTTATAACTTCACATACAATTTCTATACCAATTCTCTCATCTTTCACTCAAAAAAATGAATCCCAACCCGAATTGGATTTCCGGTATGCTTACCGACCCAACCAACCAAATTCCGGGGTCGTCTTCGAATCCGGGCGGTTCCACTCAACCTTCATTCACCCAAATGCCTTACTATCCAAATTTCCAACCTCAATATTCTAATCAAGAAGAACAAATGTTGTTTCACCAATTTAAAATGCAAATGCAAATGAACAAACAACAACAATCAAACCAATTCACCACTTCCCAACCACATTCCGAGCAACAATCTCACCACCTAGTTGACGAAACCGAAGAAGAAGAAGAGGAACCGCTTCCAACCCCGACGTCGAAGCCTAACCGCGGTCGTAAGAAGTCGGTAGCAAAAAGAAACAAAGGAAAAGATGTGGAAGTTGAGAAAGAAACCAAAGAAGGACGAATTCGACATGCGTGGACCCAAGCCGAGGAGTTGCTTTTGGCGGAAAGTTTCATTCAAATTTCCGAGGATCCAAAAACCGGGTGTGATCAAAAGTTGGCGACTTTTTGGTACAAAATCCTAGATGTGTACAATCAAGAAGCTAACAAAAAAGGCTTCCAAGAGCGTACAAAGAACATGTTGACGGGCAAGTGGACTCCAATGAATGCCGCGGTTATGAAGTTTAACCAATTGTATGAGGAAACGCTTGCTCATAGTGGGGAGAACGATGAGAACCATATGGCGAGGGTGCTCCAATTGTATGAAACCATCGTCGGGGGTGAGTTTAAGCACCAGAGTGCTTGGAATTTTTTAAAATATAGGCACAAGTGGAAAAACCCCGAATCGACTTTGCAACGAAGAAGTCGTCTTCGGGGTACCGACAAGGAACCGGACCATTTTTGAGATGATGAGTTGCCTCGGCCACCCGGGTTGCAACGAATTGCTAAAAGTCAACGTTCCGGTTCTAACTCGACCGCTAGCTCCGGTTCTAACCCGGTCGCTTATCAAGAGTTCATGGCGGAACAATACGACTTAGACCGCAAGGCCAAAATGCAAGTGCTCTCGCAAGAGAGCGAAGACCGAAGACGGTTGATTCAAGCTCAAAAGATTGCAGAGGACATAAAAGTTCTCCAAATCGACACAAGCGGGATGGATCCGAGCTACGCCGCTATCATTAACGCCCAAAAGGAACGAATCCGAGCCGAATATCTACTACCAAACTAGTCGACCGACGCCGTTAAATTTATGTTTTTTTAATTATGTCTTTTAATTTATGCATTTTAATTTATGTCTTTTAATTTATGTATTTTTTTAATGTAATGTTTTAATTTTAATGAATTTTATTTTAGTTTAATAAGTTTATTTAAATAATAGTTAATTAAAAAAAAAGTTTGGCACTAGAATTCTGATGCCAAACCAATGCCACTGAATTCTGGTGCCATAGCATTTTTGGAGCCAAACTCCATTTTGCTGACGTGACACTACTTTTTGAGTTTGGCACGACCGCTCCCCGTGCTCTAAGATTTTCATGACTCATTTATATAATTTTGTGTTTGAATTATAGTAATTTGTGGATCGGTATAATATGACAACGCCTATTAAAAAATGACATTATGATAGGATTATATTATCTCGATCTTGAAAAAGTAAAAACAATCATATGTAGGATTTTGATTTTAACAACCTTGGCCGCCGATAAGAAATAACAGATACATCAAAATAAAACATATAGAAAGAACATAAAGTAAGATTAAACTACAAATAGAAAAGACCAATAGTCATAACTTGACGAGCTTTCTCAAAACAGATTTGTCTTCTCTCTAATGTAAAATTGGAGTACTATATATATATATATGTGGTCAGAACTAGCTGTTAGCACTTACTCTACGAGAGACGGCCAATTTACTTAAACATTCACGTAAGTAGTATGTCGCATGTTCTTTGTTCTACGTTGTACATGTATCTCGCGTGCTTCATCCTGAGGTGCCTAATATCATCATATTGTACTTATTGTTGATACTGCTATCAATATCATGTTAGTAAAATAGCAAGTACAATTATAATTAATACCAAGTTTACTCCTTATAAGCTTTTTGTCTTATTATATAAACTCTTAACATTAACAAATTTACTGTAACTTAAACTATTTTGAAGGTCGCCATATATTTACTTTTGGAATTATTCATTCAAAAGAACTTTTCGTAACATTTACGTACCAGGCCTGGTTTAAAAATAAAAATTAGGGTTAATGAATTGAAAATGTAACTAAACGATCGAGTAAATGTTGATCGCGCTACGCATCCGTTTTACAATTATTATTATTTTTGAAAATAATAGGTTCGGCTTTTTCATGTTGGGACGTTAAGCTTTTCTAAACTCAAGTAAGCACCTAATAAAGCTAGATAATTCCGAGCTTCACAAGAGGTTTAGAATATTTTTATGCTTTTTCAAAAAATAATAGGTTTGAGTTTTATTAGATGAAGTGGAAAAGAAAAGGAAATCGAGTGAAAAACAAGTCTGATTTGATTGATTTTGAGTAAAGTATTTTCTCTAAAAATTAGGTTGAAACTATT
>BQNB010004829.1:11533-105527 GCA_026074375.1 Tanacetum coccineum
TTTCAGGTTTTTCAAGGTAATAGCATACGCAACATCATGACCAACAGTCCTAACGTGGGCGTTCCACCACGTTAGAGCACTTCCAAGAAGAGTACAAGTGGCAAACTTGATTTGGTTTTTCATAGTGCTGTTGCTTATATGAAACACAGTTTCTATTCTTTTAAACCACTGAGTCAACTCGACAACTCCTTTAATACCCTTAAAATATAAGGGTTTGCATTTCATAAAATCTGGGTAAGTGCACTCACGAGCAAGAGGAGCTTGTCTTCTTACACCCGTTCCAGAATCATGGCTGTCATCACCATTCATGCTTCTGTCAGCGTCACGTGCTGCCAATGCATCGGCAACGCCTTGGTCAATCAATGCCTTAAGCTGGACATTGGTGACATGTGTGGTGGTGTTGGTTGTTGTGGCTGGTGATGCCCTTGTGGTTCTTTTCTTTGGTGCCATTTTCTTCAAATCACAAGAAAATATAATACACGTTAGATTTCATAAAATCATAAACGTGACATGACTGTTGTAACAAGCAAAATTAAACTCATATAAGTATATTATATAAGACCAGTAGTAATATATGTACTATAATATAAACACGTATATTAATCATGTAAGCATCTAGTATGACTAACTAATGCAAACAATTAGTGTATGTATGTCCCGTGTAAAACTTTTGTATGATGCAATGTTTGAAAACGGTTATAGTCCAGGTAAAAACATTTGACCTGGTTCTCTATAACCTTGGCTCTGGATACCAATCTGTAAAACCCTCAAATTAGGTTGCAGCGGAATTATGTCCGGGAGCGTTACTTCATAACACCATTGCACAAGACATGAGAGAACGACCTCTAAACGTGTCGTTTGAAAAGTAATATTGTATTGTTTAGACTCCAATGCACATCAAGTATTATCAAGTATCTAATTCACCTAAGAAAAACATGCTTAAAAGTGTCAACATAAAGTTGGTGAGTTCATAGGTTTTTGTAAGTGTAAATGTTGGATCAAAAATTTGTAAAGTGCATATGACCATTTCAATCGTTATAATAGTCACCAAAAATGTATGCATGAATATTGAAATCAAGATGTGTATGACAATTGTATCCCATACAATAGTTACAAAAAGTTAAGTATAGTTGGAACAAAGCGTTTGTAAAGTATGCATGACCCTTGTATCCAATACAATAGTCACCATATGTGATTACGATTGCACCCCTAAGTTCATGGAACTGCGACGTAGACTTATATGTATGCCACTTTATTCAAGGAACGGTAAGAGTTCATGAGTATGTGGTTGTTGCCTTGTAGACACCAATCTAGTCGTGCTCCAACATGGTTTAACATTCGTTTGTCCAGTGATAGCTAATCACCCGAAAGGGGATTGTCTATCCCGAATAGATCTATTTTATAACATTCACGCTTACCCTCCGAGTAATTTACAGTTCATTCAAATTAAGCTAATCTGTAATCATAAAAGTAAAGTATAATTGTTGCGTCCATAAGTAAAACAAGTATTGTATCTCATCGTGAGATATGCAAATGAGTGTATAACAAAGTTGTAACGAGTTTGTAATGAGTATGTAAACGAGTTTGTAACCAAGTTATGAAATCAAGTATGTATAAGAGTATGCACAAGAGATTGTACATGAATATGTAAAAAAGTTGTAACAAGCATGGATTCTCCCCCGAGATATGTAAAGTAAATGTAAAACAGTGAAAGAGGGGCTATAAACTCACCTTGAGTGAATGAGCAACAATGTAAATCACAGAATGTAATGCGTCATGTAAATGTCCGAATGCAACCTAATTAATTATAGGTCGTGTGAGTACTAAGTACGATGAATAACTAAGACCATATATAATTCTATATAGCTACATCACCATCTATTTGTATTAGAGAAATAATATTTATAAAGTTAAAATGTTTATAAATATTTCTTTAGTAAAAATGTCTTAACTTTCTCGTTTTAAGTCCGTTTCGAACGTTTCTTATGTTCACGCTTTCGTATTAAGAAGAGTTATCAAAATATTACATTTTCATATTTTTAACCCTCTGATGAACAGTACTTTTTACTGTTCATGCACTTTTATAAATTTATTTTTATAGATTTAATTAGCGTAAATCTCGTAAAAGTCATATCGTATTCGTTGAACTCCGATTTTAGTGATTCTTTCGAGCACGTCTTCGTAATTAAAAGTTCTATGAAAGAATGATATTTTACAAAAATTATCTAAGATGAATAGTGATTTTACTGTTCATAGTTTATAAAAATATTTTTATAAACTTTAATTATCGTAAACATGAAAAATCCATAACTCCTTCGTTATTAATCGAAAAATTATGATTCTTAAGGTTTTGGAATCCTAAAAATATGTAATTTTTATGAAAAATAATTTTATAATTTTATCAAAATTGGAAAATAATAAGTTTTTATAAAATTGTTTTTATAAAAGCTTTTATTTATTGTAAACTTGCAAATGGCGTATCTTCTTCGTTATAGCTCGGATTTTCAAGTTCTCTACATGCCTACGATCATCATGACGTGTAGTATTTTATAAAAATATAAAATAAATACATTATTTTCCTGATTAAAATAGTAGGTTTTGGTATTTTTGTTAAATTATGTTTAAAACTTGTTTTTATAAGTTTTTAGTTTAGTAACTTTGTTACAAGTCCTCTACAACACTTATATCACATGTCCCATGTGACTTTAGGTCCTTAAGTCCATTATTTGTCCAAGAGTCATAAGTCCTCATATTCATTTTACTTTTAAACTTTAATAAGTAACTAGTTCATATATACTTTTTATAACTAAACCATACTTGTATAAAGCTCATACTTCTATTATAACATGTTCTCAACATCAATATAACATATGACAAAGTTTATCAAACCATGAACAAATGTAAAAATCCATTTTACATGTTAATAAGTTTCTTAGACGATGATTTACTATATAAACATTATATATACATAAAATCACAAATGTAAAGAGATTAGGGTTTTTAGATAACCTTAATATGAAGTAGGATGAAGAACAACAAGATCTAAACCTTAGTTTAGATATTAAACCCAAGCTTCTAATACTTAGAAAACCCTAATTCCAAGAAAACCCTAATCTTAAACCTTTCTTGTTTAACCCTTGTAAACACTAAACCAAGCCTTAAAACCTTCTTGGTATATCTTAGATATGATGTTAGACCACTTGTATACTTGCTAAATATAATTTATATGGATTATTTAGAGTGTTTGTTGTATGTCGTGAGTTAGGGTGGAGCCAAGAGAGAAAAGAGTAAAGGTTTTACTTGTGAAATGGTAAATGAGATTTTACTTGCAATAGCTTTCCTTTTATAGCAAGATGTAACTAACCAAGGTTACTTTAACTTAACCATGATTAGGCTTGAGTGACCATTGTGTAAGAAACTCATGGGAGGGGGAGGGGGCTCTTACAAAAGTTGGAAGATGTAAGACTAGTTGGTGAAATTTGCTTGAAAGATTATACAACATGTGCTAATTGTAAAGTCAAACTAAAATATTTTTGGTTTTCTTTCTCTATATCCGGCCACATATACACATATATAAGGAAATTATGTAATTTTGAGTATTGGGTATAATTGTGGGTATTTGGTTGAGTATAAATAGGTATTGGTGCTTCCGGGTATGCCTAAATGTATTTAATTGCGAAACGTAAACGTTTTACGTGACCAATAAAAATAAAATATAAAAAGTTAATTATTACTTTTGTAAAAATAATATATTGCTTGCTTGAAGTAAATTTTAATTTGTTTGGTTCCCGTTTACGTTGATTGTTGATCTTTAGTTTACGCAGTTTAACTTAACGATAAAAATTAAAAGCAAACACGTAGAAGTTTAAAATAGATAGTTGAATATTTATTGACGTAACAAGATGTGAAAATGTAAATTGTTACATACAAGCACTTCCTCGAAAGAACATTATTAACAAGATTGCCTTACAATGAAAATGGTATATCATTCATGTGGATCAAGTGATATTTCAACCATCATGTGGTAAAATTAATCATGTCAAAGACAAATGTTGAAGGAGATTGTTAGCAAGCTTTCTCCTTTTAAATACCAAATTTTTATCCTTCATTTCTCCATACAACACTAAATCTTCCACTTAAATTTTCTCTTATCCAATCCTCAAAAATGTTGCATATCATTACGCTCTTGGTGATGGCGAGCGCGATAGCACTCGGCATTTATTTGCTACGTCCAAACGAAGAAGAATTTTCAGTATATGCCTTTATTCTAGCGATTCTCACGCCGATCATTGTCCTCGCTATTGGCGTGGATCTACTTTGGAAGAAATAGATATTATTGCTAGGGAATGGTTGTAATAAAACTTGTATTTCCTGTATATTCTTATGTAATCTTATTTCTAAGATAATAAATGGATGTTGTGGCAACAAATCTATTTGTTATTTTTATTTATGTCTTTTGAATATTTCTTTACCATGCTTAGTAACTCGTTTGCATTCCCCTTCTAAATTGTTTTATTTTGAGCGTTCTAGATTAGTGACTGATGGGCTGTCGTTGTATGGTATATTTAAGATGATTCTAGTTTTAAATTTATATTTTTCCGACTGAACCAAAAACAACACTTTAACGGGCAGTGTACCCGATCGGTAGTAGTTTCATGGTAACTAGGGTGTTGAACACTTGTAGATGAGGTTAAATCTTCAATTCAAATTAATATCTTGGTTATATAATCTATGTTAATTCTATTCTATCCTAATCCTATGTTAAACCTATGTTAGTCTAAATCCTAATTCTAACGGGAAAATGTGGGTTTTCAGCCTGAGAGACTGGCACGGTTTGGTTGGTGACTACAATCAATTCAAGGCACTGTTACCCACACAAGCTAATTAGCAAAAGATGAAAGAGCGGTCGAACCTTATATAAGAAAACTGTATTAACCATTATTAATCTGATTAGAACGTTGGTTTGTTTATTAAGTGTAATGTTTTCTTCTCTCGTGGTGCCTATCATTCTTTCGACTTAGGCTTTTACATCTCCTAAGACATGGACACAATAATTTGTCAATTTAAGCATTCCGCATAAGCATACTTATTTGCTGATTATAATCTATCTTAGGATTAAGCAATGGTGTCTTGTTAAACTATACCATAGAGACTTTACCATTACTGCTTAATGGAAATTTATACACTAGTAGTCCACTTGTCCATATCCAACGGAATCAGAAGTTTACTTTGTTGGAATTGTTTAGGTCCGACTGCTAGTTTACACGCATCAATAAAACTATTGGCAATATCCAATTAACTAGTTAAGCCCGAAGCGTTATCCTAGCACAGACTTTAGAAGAGGACAAATGTTTGGTAACTATGATTAAGATTTATATATTACATATGGAGAGCTATCTTAGACCACTAGAAATCTGTTGGTACGCTTCACTAGATCAGTTGAAATGATAGGTCTCATACAAAAGGCTAAACAAGTATAATTGGATTAAACATAAACAAGCACATCAACGATAAATTAAGATTCGAGATTAAAACAAATACCAAATATTCTCAAATCTTCATATTAATGGATAATACCGAAGGTATTAGCCTCTCAAAGTCATAAATTAAATACAAGAGCAATTATTTAGCAATGGATAAAAACTAACGAGTTAACTAATGATACCCAAAAACTGAAACGATCCACTAAAGTATATGGAATTACACATTGTCTCCTATGGAATTGAATACGTTGCTCGACCTCTTCTACTCTTTTTCTCTTTTGAAAATTTACTGTGTGTAGTTTAAGTATCGAGATAGATTTAGCACACTTAAAATCGTTTTTTGATGTTTTTCATATTTATAGGTCTAGAGTAGTTGGATACGGAGTATCCAACATGTTAGATACGGGTTATTGGGATTTTTTGGAGTAAGGGACCACGTTTGATTCTTACAGAAATTATATGATTCCATATCTTGAATACAGCGTATTGATCCTCTAGATACGGCGTATTGATCTTTATTCCTGAGTGGTCTTTGGTGAGTGCAGGCACGATACGCCGTATCTTCCTTTAATGGATACGGCGTATTGGTCTTCAGAATAGTAATCTTTAAAATATCTTCATTTAAGCTCCAGAATGCGCGCCTTTTTCTAACTTTCCCCAATTACTCCATAATTACTGCAATTCTCAAATATAAATGATTAAGTAACAATTCTTTGCAATAACTATACAAAGGGTTAATATGTGGGTTAAAGATGTTATAAAATAAAACGTTATTTGAGTAATTCAATATCCTCCCATTGAAATCTATTTGTCCTCAAGTAGCCTTATAGAAGTTCTATAAAAATGTAACCTACGATATTTTGTTAAAGTCATTTATTTGATCTATTACAAGTAACAACCAAACAACTAACGAAATAGGAAGATGAAAACACTCAAATCACTCAACTAATCTATGTGGTAACATGTAACTAATGTGCTCTATTGCTCGGTCGTGAAGAGTATTTATTCATAAGCCTTGGCAAAGTATTAACACATTAGCCACTATAAAGCCAAGGATAACAGTTTTAAAGGTAAATATAGTTTTTATATGAAGGGTACGGTTGATCACTCTACAATTTTTCACCAGAAGTATCACTCCAACAAGGTAGCTGAAGCACACATACACACCCGGAACGCCAGGATAGACATGTGTGTTGATCCACTCTCCCCATCTCGTATTTAACACGGTTAGGATGAGAATGATATAAGGTAGGGACTTTCTAACTTTCACCAAAAGTAGTTAACCAACAATCAGGTAAAGGCTGCATATCACCCGGAACGCCAGGATTTGACATGCCATGTTCCTAGATTACTTGTTTCGCGTTAATTATGCGGCTAATCATCAGCGTGAGGGAAGTAAATTGTTGTTAAATAAAAATCAAGAAACAAATTGATTAAGACTTAAGATACAAGTTGCTAGACACTTATTTCCTAACCGTTATCATGACAAAGACACATCTATTTACAATGTCTTGATCATTGATAAAAAACAACAACCTAAGTTGGCATTCCCGTAACAGTCAACTTCTCAATCATCCTAAAACTTCTACATACTCTACAAAGAAATTCCACATTGTACAATACTCTACATCGTTGATTTTTTAGACGTATCAACGAATAATTGATCCTTCGTGTAATTCCTTCGGTAATGTTCTTTGCGAAACGATTATCTTTAAACTTTCTTTCTCTTTTTGTATTTTTTTGCTAACTATACTTCAAATCTCGGTGTAGTTTCACCATCTTCACGATCATAATAATCCTGGATAATTTCTTTGTAGGTTCTCGTTCTTCGGACTCACCATTAATTGTGATGGTAGTAAAATCACATGAGTTTTGACTATAATATACATTCCCATTTGCAATGTGCAAATTTCCAACTGCACCAAAGATAGAAAATGACACAAGACTCGGGAAATACAAACTTTACACTTTAAGCAACTAGCAACTGTAAATTAAAATTTATCTAATAGGGTAGGTTAAGGTGTAATGATGTAACAAAACAAATAGTTGGAGTAAATTCCTAAAGGATTGGCTATACGGGTTGTTCTAGTGGATCATCACTCTAAAGATGAGAGTGGAAGGGTTTAAACGAAAGGTTAACTAACCGGTGTAGTTAGTTAATAAGAAACATGTAAAGGCGATTTGGGTGTAATCCTAAAATTTACCAATTTAAACAAGTTACTCTAATTAAATCCATAATACTCATTAGTGTCGTTCTCGATAGACTATACCAGCCAGTTCTAAAGTTTATAACATCACTGGACACTCATATTTTGTGAGATTTGGGTATAACATTTAGAAACAAAATGGTTTTTAATCCTCTACCTATATCTAACAAGGATTATTGTGTGCGGGTTATGTATCAAGTAATTTCACAAAAGTATGCTTGAAAAACTTTTGAATTTGAGCATAATTTAATCTTTTTATTGTGAAAAATAGGACAAGTAAACATTCTAATTTTATCCCTCCACTTGAATTATACAACGTCCTCGTTGTATATATAAAACATTAAAAATACAAGAATTAAAAGAATTAGATGAGAAAACTCCTGATATTTGCTCGGTAGATTCTCCATGTTGAGTTTATTAGCAAGATTGTGTGTTGAAAAAGCATCTGAATCCTTGCACGAACAACACACACATAGAATTCCAGAAAATATGAATTCTACCAACTTTGTTGATATTTCTTTCATGAGGTCCTGTGTAAAATATAGAAAAAAAACTGGTGCTTCCTTATTTTGGTACTTACGGTTAATTTAAACTAACTAAAACAAAAAATATGAGTCAGACTGTGTTTACGACGTTTTCAATAAATGGAATTCGGAGTATTCCACAGATACTTGACAATAATATTTTTTAAGTGCAATAAAAAGAAAGACTGATAACGTTCAGACAATCAATACGTCGTATGGTATGGAGCGGATATGCCGTATTGATGTCTGGGACAGAAGACTCGTGAACAAAATTTAATTAAATAACTATCCGGTGTTGATCCCGGGAAGCACTTTTGTTTACAACAAAGTCTTTAAGTTAGACTTTTTCTTTAGCTTCCTTTCTACTCAGCTCTAGTCACCATCCATCCTTCGTTTATTATCTGAAACATTTCTTGGTAAGCTTGGCATGCCTCTTTTCTTGTGATAGTAAGATCATCGTATTCATCTTCTTTTACAGCAACATACTCATCATCATTAAACGAGTATTTGATCATCATATATCTCCTTATATTGCATACTGGCGGTTCATAAACTTCACATAATTCTTCTCTCTCATTACCTTCATGATTTATCTCATAAGCATCATCATAGTTAGTATATACGTTCCATCGTCTCCCATGTTTGTTATGTGACTTATCATCATCTTCTTTGATAAATGCTTCAATGATAACTTTGTTTCTTAAAGCCTCGTCTCTTAATTCACAATCTTTCAAAGCCTCATACCATTCAAGGTCTTGGTAATGTAATTGGTTTCCAATAATGTAAGTTCCGGGTAAGTTTCCTCCATTACAGTATCCATCATTCATCCAATTGAAATGTTGGCATTCTGAAAATCAGTTTTTATATTATGAAATGGCTTGCAAGTATGTTTGACTGGTTTCAGTTATGTCCAAACTCCAACGTCATTCCATGGTTTCTCATCTACCCATGGTACATCCTTATTCCATTTGTAGATCCATTCGTCTTTGTAATCTTTATAGGTCTTAAACCCCATAATATCCTTTGTAAGTAAAGTCTGGATTTCTACCTGGTGTAAGGTTGTTAATTCATTACATGATGAACCGAAGAGGTGTCTGTAGTAAAATATATTAGTGTCGCTCCTAAGACATCAGCAATTTATCATCATTATATGAAGATTCCCTTCATCAGTGAAGCTATTACTTCATCCATCTCCTATGATCCAGTAAACTCAATAACGTTTAATAGGTATATTTGGTCCATTGTCTTGTTGTTGAATTTTTTTTTTATTCCTAACCTACAATAAATGCTACAACAATTCGGCATCCATACCGTATGTCTTCATAGATTCAAGCTCCGAATAATCATCCATTTTTGAGATACATGGGATTTGCAACTTCAACTCTATATGTTGAATAAATCATTATCTTTTCCGCTAATAGACTGACTTCCTTGTTGAAATTCAGTGTGTATTGCAAATGAGCGAAACATCTTCGTCCTTAGTTTTCTCGAACTCACCTTTGATAACCTTTGTCATTCTTACTTCCAAGAGTATATTAAATGCATGTGAAATATATTAAGAGTTGATCGACCATATTAAGGGGCAAGGTAGTATAAAGACTGTTACCCAATGGTATCCTTTCTACACAATCATGTTTTCCTGGACATGTCAACAGCGATACAGAAAAAAGCTGGTTTTCTAATACCTAACATGCATATTCATCACAAGAAGTAACACCACTAAGATCTACATTCTAGGTTTCATACAATCATAAATGAACACAATAAAAGGTCTAACCAAACATATTAAAGATAAAGCAAGAATAGATAAGAATCACACAACAAGACATATTGAATGATTAAGATAGTCTTACTTGATTAAAACATGAATTAAAGGAAGTACAATAGGGTTCTGAGGCCCTAAAATCGTCCCTGACAGCTGCTAAACGAACTAAGGTTCGTCCCTTTCTTTTACTCTAAAGTTACTGATGTGCTGTCGTTGTATGGTATATTTAAGATGATTCAAGTTTTAAATTTATATTTTGCCGACTAAACCAAAAATAACACTTCAACGAGCAGTGTACCCGATCGGTAGTAGTTTCGTGGTAAGTAGGGTGTCGAACACTTGAAGCGAGGTTAAATCTCTTAATTCAATTAATATCTTGGTTAACTAATCTATGTTAATTCTATTCTATCCTAATCCTATGTTAAACCTATGTTAGTCTAAATCCTAATTCTAACGGGAAAAAGGGGTTTTCAGCCTAAGAGTCTGGCATGGTTTGGTTGGTGACTACAATCAATTCAAGGCACTGTTACCCACGCAAGCTAATTAACAAAAGATGAAAGAACGGTCGAACCTTATATAATAAAACTGTATTAACCATTATTAATCCGATTAGAACGTTGGTTTGTTTATTAAGTGCGATGATTTCTTCTCTCGA
This sequence comes from Tanacetum coccineum, assembly GCA_026074375.1. Classification (NCBI taxonomy): domain Eukaryota; kingdom Viridiplantae; phylum Streptophyta; class Magnoliopsida; order Asterales; family Asteraceae; genus Tanacetum; species Tanacetum coccineum. The sequence continues at coordinate 22,168 of BQNB010004829.1, forward strand.
GGTGGCATATCATTCTTATGACTTAGGCGTTACATCATCCTAAGACCTAGACACAATAATTGTGTCACAATTAAAGCATCCGCATAAAGCATCCTATTTGCTGATTATAATCTATCTTAGGGATTAAATCAATGGTGATCTTGTTAAACCCTAGCTCATAGAGACTTTACCCACTTACCGCTTAATGGCAATTTATACACTAGTAGTCCACTTGTCCAACTATCCAATGGAATCAGAACGTTACTTGTTGAATTATCTAGGTCACCTACTAGTCAACACGATCAATAAACCATTGGCAATATCCAATTAACTAGTTAAGCTCGAAGCGTATCCTAGACACATACTTAAAAGGACAATATTTGTGTAACTATAATTCTAGATGTATAAATTACTATATGGAGAGCTATCCCAGACTCTAGATATGCCGGGTCCGCTTCACTCGATCCAGTTGAATGATAGGTCGCATACAAAAGCGCGTAAACAAGTATAAATTGATAAACATAAACAAGCACTCAACGATAAATCAAGAAATCAAGATAAACAAATACCAAACATTCAAATCTTCATAATAATGGCTAATACCCGAAGGTATTAGCCTTTAAACGTCATAATAAATACAAGAGCAATTATTTAGCCAAGGTAAACTAACCGAGTTAACGAATGATACCAAAAACTGAACAATTACTAAAGTATACGAAATTACACGTTGTCTTCTATGGAATTAAATACATTGCTCGACTTCTTCTGCTCTTTTTCTCCTCTAAAAATTGACTTTTGTGGTTTAGGTATCGAGAATATGATTTAGCACACTTAAAACTCGTTTTTGAGTTTTCTATTTATAAGGTCTAGAAGTCGGTTGGATACGACGTATCCAAGTGTTGGATACGACGTATTGGGGATTTCTTAGAGTAGGGACCGTGTTTGATATCTTCCAGAATATTATATTAATTCCATATCTTGAATACGGCGTATTGAGTCCTCTGGATACGGTGTATTGATCTTTATTCCTGAGTGGTCTTTGGTGAGTGCAGGCACGAATACGCCGTATCTTCCTTGATGGATACGACGTATTGGGTCATCTGGATACGGCGTATTGATCTTTATTCCTGAGTGGTCTTTGGTGAGTGCAGGCACGGATACGCCATATCTTTATTGATGGATACGGTGTATTGGTCTTTAGAATAGTAATCTTCAAAATATCTTCATTTAATCTCCAGAATGTGCGCCTTTTGCTAACTTTCACCAATTACTCCATAATTACTGAAATTCTCAAATATAAACGATTAAGTAACAATTCTTTGCAATAACTATACAAAATGGGTTAATATTGTAAAACCCAAATTTTTGAAAATTTGAATTTTTCAATTCATTTTATTAATTTTAAAGTATAACCTAAGATATAATAAAAGAAGTTGGAAATAAATACCTTAGGTTATGGATTTTGGAAATATAACCTAAAGTATTTGATTTATAAAATATATATATATATATATATATAAACTATATATATATATATATATGTGTGTGTTAGGCCGGATTTTTAATAAAAGAAAATAATAATATCTTTTGAAAATTTGATTAATTATATTACTTGTTTCCTTTTTGGTTAAAACTTATCCTTAAAATAAGATAAGTATGAAAAGATCTTGCCAAATAATTGTGTAATCTTTAAACATGGAAAAAAAATTATGTTTGCCCCCCCTTTGACCCTTAATTGGCCGTCCACTTATGGCACACACACACACATAAAATCTTTTAAATTTTGAAGATTGGTTATAAAGGGAAAAGAGTGTGATATAAAGAGAAATTAGCTATATAATTTGCAATACATTAAACTGGTCCTCATCCCTCCCATCTCCATCATTCTTAAAAACTTCATCTTTCAAATTGTGTAATCCTCCATTGAAGGTCCAAAGAAGAATAGGTGATTCTTGGTGGTTTTTCTAGCTTTGGTGAATTTGTGTACTACCTTCTCCATTCTTTTGATATAATCTTGTGGTGTGATTGTGCTCATCTTCCCTCCTTCATCCTCCATAGGTAATCATTCCATCATTTGTGTCTTTGTTATAGTCACCATGATCTTAAACTAGTTTTTGACATAAAATCATGTGTTTTGAAAAGATAATGATTTGTAAGAATTGGTAAAAGTCTCCATCATTTAATCTTGTGGAATATGGCTAATTACATGTTTTGAAACCCTAGCTAATCATTAATGGTGTTATAATTAAGAACCAACAAGTTTTGAAACCCTAGGTTTGGCTTTAATGGGGTTAATTAGGGTTTTTGATGCTTAAATTCATGGCAGAAAATTGGGTCGTGTTCATGAGGTCATAAGTCTTTCATAAAAATAGCTTTTAATATAATTCTTGAGCCTAAAGTGAAGTTCAATGAATCTAGTTTCTGGAAAATCCGGCCTCATGTCAATTGGAGGTCGGGAAGGTCGAGTTTTAGATTTTACAAGATTAAGTGTCAATTCTGGAAATCAAATCCGAAAATTTCACTTGTAGTATTTGATTTTTAATTCGAAAACCATAAGGAGTTAAGGGCTAATTTTCGAACTGGTAAAAATACATGATATTAGCTACCTTCCTGAATTTTTTTATAATTTTTCAAGATGTCTAAGTGGGGTAAATTCGTGTCAACTTTTCATAAGTTTCTGCCAGGCTGATTTCGGGACTGTTTTGGGTAACAAGGGTCTTTGGGCTATCTAAAATTTGAATTTAATAAAATCCTTGAATGGGGACACTGTAGATACATTAGGGAAGACCTGGGATTTTTTGGCTTAATTTTTAAAGGCAATTTGGTTAGACTTTTAAGTAAGGAAAGTTACCTAAAATAACTTGTAAAATTTAGAATTTTGGAAAACCCTAAATAAGTAAAGTATACTTGTATTTTTGGAAAGTTTTGAAAGATAACTTGTAAAACAAGTCATGTAATATTAGTAAATGTGTCTTTGTAGATCCGGTGACTCGTGTGTGACTTCATTCTATTTGTGCTCGTTCCTTTTCGCGTGTATTTGCTAAGGTACGGATATTCCGTCCTTTTAGTAAGGACTCCCTTGATTCGTTTTCCTTTGATTAGTTGGTTAACTTCGGATGACCTATTTGATTTGCTCTTCTTTATCTCGTGACTCCTATTACGGTCCTTGATATCTCATTCGTTTTGACATCTCAATGATTCATTATTCGCAATTATGATACTGTTTGATATTCGTTGTTGATGCCATGAAATGTTACCAAAAATAGAATATTCGGAAATTGTTTTGCCTATTACTCTTTGCCCGAGCTTTTTGTAACTAGCCATGGAGGTACCATGGCCATGTCATTGATGCACCGATGGCATGACACTATCTGTGGCGGTGTGATTGGTCCACGGCGTTCCCTTTTGTATGCGCATTGATATGATTTGATTTGATATGATTGTACACTCGCCATTAGTACTTGTGTATCTGGATATGATTTGTTTTGCAGGGAGCGTATGGATGCATCCTAGGTAATTTGTTCTGTTCTGATTTGTTTTGGTGAATGGTGAGTGTGTGCAATACACCCCATTTCACATTTGGTAAGGTACATTTGCCTGAGCTTTATTTGTAAAAAAAACCAACTCTAAGCCCCATGGAGGTTACTCCAATGGCTATGGTTCATTGGATGGGGGCAAAGATGTCAAAACCTTGGGGGGTGGGGGGTGGGGGGGTACCACTACTCTTGTGGCGGGGAAGTGTGATATTGGTCCCAACGGCGTCCCTTTTGTATTTTGCGCATTTGAATATGATTTTATTTGATTTTGGTTTTGGTTATACACTCGCCTTTTTAAGTGCTTGTCGGTATTCTGGGTTATGATATTTTTCGTTATTGATGGGGCGTAGGACATTATGGGTTCGCTTCCTAAAAAGGGATTTTGTTTAGGTTTTAGTTTTGGGTTGGAATTGGTGGGGAGTGTATGGTGTTTTGCAAATTAATCCCTATTCTCCTCCATTTAGGTAAATGGTAAAAAATTTTCTTGGAGTCTGCAGCTCCCCATGTTTTACCCAATTTTTGATTTTTACGATTTGGAGATGGATACCAATTAACGTGTTTGGCACGCTTTAGGGGGCACACCAACTTTTGGTTTCAGGGTCTAAAAGGCATGTGGCTTTGCTTTAGGTCATTTGTTGGGCTCGTGGGCCCCCCGGGGAAATGTCCCCTTTTGTGCTGTGAACCTAATTTCTTACTTTTGGATTTTTCATTTTACATCTTTGCCTTTATTTCTTGGGGGTCCGCTATTATTATTTATTTATTTTTTGGGGGGGGTGGACATCCCGGGTTGGGCAGGCTTTTCGTTATCTTCACGTTTCGTCCTATCTTCACTCTCTTTGTGCTTTTATTTTCAGTAGACTGTTATTAATTAATCCGTTAACCTACACACGGAGCGGTTAAGCTTCCAGACAGTTACCGCGTGGTCTTTTTTCCTGCGGGTAGGTATTATAGGGCGGGGGGAAATAGCCGGGGGGGGGGGAATTTAAGAGGGACAGGTATGGTAGGAACAGGAGTTAGGGACATAAGGGAACTACCTTTAGGGTAAAACCCCTTTAATATGGTATAATATGTTTGTGAAGGTAACTTTATCTTATTTCAGTTTTTTGCTCTTTTTAAAAAGGTGCCCCCCCCCCTTCCATGTTTTTAGGTGGGGTTCTTTTTTATTCACTTTTTGGATTGATCTTTGGGGGATTTTAGGGATTCTGGTAAATTTTTTATTATATATAAAGTTCTTCCGACTTTGGCACGTTTTTAAATTATTTGTTCTGGATATTGGACACCATAAACGAAAATCCCCTTTGTGTCTCCCTTCTTTATCGGGGTGCGGGGTTGTTACAAATAATACGTGGGATATATGATGCTTTTATAATTTAGGGGGTCAGTTATTTGGATTGTTTTAATTTAAAAAAATATCCCCCTCTTGGAATTTTTTCCTTACTTTGTCATAACAAAGTAGCCTTTAGAAGTTTTATAATTAAAATTTGTCATTTCCCTTAATGGATTTATCTTTTTTGTTAAGGGGCACTTTATTTTGTATTTTATTTACAAGTTTACACACCCAAAAACATCTTTTTCAACATAAATTCAGGGGAATGTGATAATAAAAAAAAACACTCAAATTGCACTCAACTAATGTATTTGGTATTACTTTGTAAATTACTAATTTTTCCTTTTTCTCAATTTGCTTCTGGGGTCGTTTGGGGACGTTGAGTATTTCTTATTCATTAAAAGCTTGGGGGCCAAAAGGATACACAATCTTCAACCCACTAAAGCAAAGGGGCGGTTAAAGGCCTTGAGTAAACAGGTTTATTAATGGTAAATACAGTTTTTTTTGTATGTTAGAAAGGGCTGGTTTTTTAACGGTTGATAATTTCTACAATCTTTCACCAGAAGTTTATTTAACCACTCCAAAACACAAAGGCAAGTGAAAGCCACAACACATTTTATACACACCCGGGATCCGTCGGGGAATAGCGGGGGGGGGGAAAAAACATTGTGTGTTCGAATCACCATCCCCCATTTAGAATTTACTAACCAAATAAAACAGTTTAGGGACTGAAGATGGATATTTAGGGTCGGGGGAACCTTTCTAAAACTTTCACACCCCTAAAGTCGTTTAAAAAAACAAACAGGGTTTTAACAAAGGCAATGAATTTACACACACACGGGGGGGAACCGGCCAGGAGTGATAGTACCATGGCCACCCCCCCCCATGTTCGTAGAAAATTTTCATTTGTTCGCGTAAAAACCAAGCGGCTAATCATCAGGTTTGAAAAGGGGGAATAGTTAAAATTGTTGTTAAATAAAAAAATTCAAAAACAACAAAATAGGATTAAATACTTTAAAAAGGATTACAAGAATTTTGCTTTAGTGGGGACCCACTTTTTTTTTTTTCCCGGCACGTTATCCATGTAAAGGGGGGGGGGTGACCACAACTATTTAACCCTCGTTCTTGGGGTTCTCTTGATCAAAAAAAACCAAACAAACCTAAGTTGGGCGGGTTTTTCCCATAAGGGGTTTAAACTTTCCCAATATCATTATCCCAAACAACTTTTATTACATACTCTACCCTATGGCAAAGTCGGGGGATATCTTTTCCCACTTGTACATTACTTCTTAAACATCGTTTGATTTTATTTTTTTAAGACGGTATCCAAAAAACGATTAATTGGATCCTTCGTGTAAATTCCTTCCGGTTAATGTTGATCTTTGGCGGAAAATCGGATTTTATCTTCCAAAAACTTTTTTCTTTTTTTCCCATTTTTTCTCTCTTTTTGTATTTTTTTTTTGCTAAACTATACTTTCATATATCTCGGTTGTTTAGTTTTATCACCATCTTTACGGGGATCATAATTATTTCCAGACTTATTACAAAATTTTCTTCGATAATTCCCCTTCAGTTCTTCGGGACTTCAGCAATAAATTGTGGGACGGTTAGGTAAAATTTGAAACATGTAGGCTTTTGACTTTACTCTTATAATATTAAACTCAACTTTTTTTCCAATTTGCCCTTATGCGCTAATTTCACAATCACATTTCAACCTAAGATTGATAAAATGGGGAACCCCAACTAGACTTCGGGGGCTGGTTATAGTAACCATGCATATTCTTGGTTTGTTTTGTACACATGTATTATTGAAAACTAGCTAAACTGTCGTTTGTTTGGTGATCTTTTTAGGTTGACTTTAAAGGGTTAGGTTATAGGGGCTAGATGCCCGCAAAAATGTGTAACGAAAACAAATAGTTTTTGGTATGTAAAAAATTTCCTAAAGGGGGGGGATTTTTGGGGCTCTTAACGGGTTGTTTCTTTCTAGTGGATCAAATCAACTCTAAAGATTTGGTGAGTGGGAAAATGGTTTTACTACAGGAGGTTAACTAAAAACACCGGCCTTGGTAGGTTAGGGTTAATAAAGACTATACATGTAAAGGGTGTATTTTTCGGTTGTATTTCCTAAGGGATTTTTTTCCCCAATTTAATACCAACCGTTTTTTTTACTCATATTAAATTCCAATAATTTTTTTTCTTCATTTTACATTTGGGGTGGTCTTCGGAATAGATTTAATTTACCCAAGCCAAAAGTTCTAATAGTTACAAAACCTTTTCAACCGGGGGGGTGGGGGAACAACCCAACTTCTTATTTTATGGAATTTGGGTACAAAAACATTTGGAAAAAATCGGAAAAAGGGTTTTAAATCCTTTTCCCAAACAATAGATCTACTACTTAAACAAAGAGGGTTATTGTGTGGCGGGTTAATGTATTCAAGTATTTTCCACAAAATTTGTATTGCTTGAAATTTTTTTTGCGGGGGAATTTTGGAGGTGCCCATTAATTTAAAGTCTTTTTTTATTATGGAAAAATTAAGGGGACCAAAAAGTAAAAACATTGTTCTAATTTTTTTTCCATTCACCTTCCACTTGGAAAATTATTTCAACAACGTCCTCATTATGGTATATTTAAAACAATTTAAAATTACGGGGGAATTAAAAAGGAATTAGAATGTGGCAGGAAAAAATCCCCCTGATGTTTGCTTCGGGTAGATTCTCCAAATGGTTGCGTTTTTTCCATTTTGAGCAAAGATTATGTGCTTGGAAAAAGCGTTTATGAAATTCCTAGGCCCCCGAACTGGCCCACACACATAAGAATTTTTCCAGAAAGGAAAAATATTTTGCATTTCCCACCAACGTCGTTTTTGGATATTTTTCTTTCTCGAGGTTTTTTCTTGTATAAAATATAAGAAGGAAAACAAAGTGTGTAAAAACACCCCCACCCCCTAAAAAATCACAAACAAGCAGGGCGGGAAATTTTTTTTTTACCCAAACTTTGGGGGGTGGCTTTAAAACTTCATAGGTTTTCATTAACACGAGATTAACAGGGAAAATTGGACAGCAAAAAAAATAGGAATAAAGGACAGTTTTAATTAAAAAATTGTCCACATTTCAATTTAAAATGAAAATCAGAGTAAATTTCAGGGTTTTCTAAATTTTAAAATTTCTTTTTAAAACCAAAAAAGTACAAGGAGGGGTCAATAACATTGGTTCTTTTCATTTTTGGGGGGATTATTTAAAGGAAAAATTGGTTGGGTCGAAATGTGGATTGGAAAAATATACTCTATAAGTTCCTTAAAGTTTTGGATTATTTACCGCTCAAACTTTCGTAATTGGCCTTCCCCCAAATTGTCAAGCTAAGCCAAAAAATAAATTTATTTACCTGAGGCAAAAAATTTTACATGCAAAAATCGTCAATTAATAATGTTTTTTTTTTTTTTTTGGTAGGAATCTTTTCATTTGGTTTAATGTAAAAAAAGGGCAGTATTAAAAAATAAAGTTAATATTTTTCAAGTAAGAAAAAAGTTAGCGTCTACTTACCATTTTCAATAAAATTTGTATTTTTCGAAAATTTGTCCAAGTAGTAATATCAATAAATCAAAATAAGTTTTAAATGTTTTCCAGTAGGTGGGGGCCACAAGAGGTTTTTAAGGATCAGCCACACGGGGACAAATTTTATTTCACCAGTATATTGTCCAACCTATTAACCGGCATTGAGGCTCATGGGGGGGGGGGAACACCGAATCCTTTGGGGGGACAATCTAAAAATGGCATTATCCTTTATTGGCATAATAACAGTTTGGCCCAAGTACTTAGGGTATTATTGGGGCCCCTATTTTTTACCTACGGATTTCTTCAATTTTACAAATTCGTCCGTTGAAGTGGGGTTGCTCGAGAAGGATTCGATTCAGGGGGAACCTCGGAGGCGGGGGTTGTCAAACCCAATTGATTCTATTTAATTTGCAACTAGCGGTTTACCCCGTGGTAAAATTTTAAGTAACTGGTTTTTCATGGAAATTTAGGGTGACATTTGGAAATATCGGGGAACTTCATGCAGATTATTTCAAAAAAAAAGCGGGGTTAGGGTGCCATTTTAACCCTTTTCATAAGCCACTTGTATTTCCCATTTAAAATACAAATTAATGTTATTCCAAAACAAACAAAAAAATCCACGGTTTTTTTCAATTATATGGGGAATTCAAATAGATTTTAAAATTTCATGTTTTAATAGTAAGGGCAAAAATTATAAAGGCTTTTTGTAAAGTTTCATAAATAAATAAAAAAACAATGTATCATTACAAATTTATTAAAAGGTCATGTTAGTTTAAAGGCATAGTAAAGGCTTTTAGTAAAAAATTAAGTTCTTGGTAAAAACGGTCTTTTAAGTAGGTAAGGAAAATCAATAAGTTTGGCTTAGTAAAAAACAAAGGGGATGATATTCCCTCAACCCGGGGGGAAAAATAGTTTATGAAAAAAACCATTAAAAAGAGATAACAGGTGGGGGCTATGTAAAATCCACTGCTTTAGAGCAAAAGGAGATCTCAGAAAAGTAGGATGAAATCTTTGGATGAAGAGGAATAAGTATAACCGCCTAAGCCACCACTAAATTGCCCGTTTGGGACGCGGTCTTAGTTTATTATTACAAAAGAAAGTTCACTTACGTAAAAATAATCAACATGGATTCATGGAGGAATATGTCTTCCAAAGATATCCTGCACGGTAACATTGCAAATTATTTGTGACTTACCCAAAAGTATATTTTTACTCCCAAAAAAATTGGGATGTTCAACTGGTATTTATTAGGTAATAAAACACCTACGAAGTTTTTTCAATCCATTCCAATTATTATTTTTACTATTTGTGTATTCTACACGGTTTTTTTAGACTTCCAAATTCAAGACGTTAAAAAATTTCAGATTCTGGATTTACCCCTGAACTTCATTGGGGTAACCCCATAACTCCTGGCCTATTAATTATCTTATAAAAGCATAAGGCTTTCACCCCTGGAAATTCCTTTGAGTCTAGTTTCCAGAAAGTTAAGCCTCATCATCTATATATTTTCCAAGCCATGGGAAATGACATTTTAGTGCCTGACTACACAAACCAGAATTATTCCAAAACTGAAACCCCTTACGGAAACGGACATAAATCCTAAACCGTGATAGCTATTAAAGTGAATCCACTTGGAGATGTTAGGTGTATGAGTCTACTACTGAGATCAACTTTCCCTTCTCACATTTAAGTGCAAAAACCTAGAGTTAAACTCCTTTTCCAAACGATGTTCCAGAATTGACTAGTTTCCGTAAAACGGCCATAAATCCCTCATCCGGAATCGATACAAAACCATACAATTCGCCACATGAAGCTTAGAACTATATATATCCAACCATGTAATTTAATAACAGGCTCCAGGCCAAAAAGTTTTAGAAAAAGCCACGTTTAGCTACTGACCTAAATCTGCCTCTACAAACTACTTCTAAATCCCATCAAAACTCATCCTAATCATTATTTATCCACATGCAATGCCATACTATATTGTCACACATCCTCATGATCATCAATAAACATGTATTTCCAGAATTTAAACATTCAATTACATGGATAAAAATCAACATAAAAATCAAAGAATAAGAAATAGCCTTACTAAAAGATGGTTTAGACAAGACAACCAAAATAAAACACAAGAACTCCTTTCTTGTTGGGGGCTGAGTTCGACCCAAAGAACACCCAAAATCAATTTAATCTCAGCCCTAAACCCTTATTTTAACTCCAACAATACCCTTTTATAACCCTTAAGAAAATCTTGCAACACTTTCAACCAAATCTACCAAAAACAACCAACTACACTAAGCTTAAAATATCACAAGGATCATTCTACAAGATCATCACAACTCCATGCATGAACTCTTCAATATGAACCAATAAATCAGCCCCTATACTTCTTACAATGATGGTTTTAATAGTGTTTGAGAAATTTATAACTATGTGATATTAACTAGACTTCTAAACCATGAATCCTTAGTTATTGTAATAAGAAAATATTTGATAAAAATTGTGTTGTGGTGGGATGATGGACACGGCAAGATGGAGAGCAACATAGAGATGGATAATTTTTTTTAGAAATAAGATGGGGTGTTGAATATGTCTCCAAGACATGCAAGTCATCAAGGACAAGTGTCCTTGGTGTAAGTCTAAATATGACACATATATATGGTAAGAAAAAGAAAAGTATCATGTAGTGTGATTTGTGATAAATTTGGTATAAGTGGGTATATTTAGGGCTAACGGGTAAAAAAGTAAAATATAACAAGAGTTAAGGCGGAACCATGAGGCGAAAACGTATAAGATAAAAATAGAATTACATCGTATGGGATACTTTTCTGAAAAGTTAAATTACGTAGGCCGCGTAGACTAATATTTAGTCTAAAGCCGGGTTCACTTTTAATAAATGTTTTATTACGAACGCGAGACAGCCTATTCAGTTAATCATAAAAAATAATTTTTTTACTCTAAAGCAAATTAAATAAATAATGTATGGATTAAAATAGAAATTGAAATTTACGGGGTATATAATGGGAATATTTAACTACATGGAACATATAGACGGATAAAAGTCCTAATTACGGCTCAAGTTTAGATGGAAACGAAAATGTACTAATTGGGTAAACTGTAAAACAATTTTTTTTACTCAAAGGTAAAAATAAAAACGAAGAATGAATTTAAATATTGACCTTGAAATTAAGAAATATCACAACCTTCCCACCTTAAGGGAGCGCCGTCCCGGTGCTCTATTCAACTTATCTCCATATGGTTTGCGACGGTCGATACACAATCGGAAATATCCATATAACAAATTACGACTCGAAAGGAGTTCATAGCCCAAAGAATGATTCGTACAGACGAACGCACGCTATGTCGAATGCACATAAGCCTACTCATTCATAATTAGTCACTTACATAAAGAGGCGTCCCAATCCATGTAAGTAAAGAATTATGAACTTATGGTTCGGCGGTTTATAATTTCCTTATTCAAATGAAGAAGCGTCCCAATTCATTTCAATAAGATGATTATAAATCATCCTACTTATGTATGGCCGACACAAAACAAAATATCACAACAAGATCAAATACTACATTAAGTAAAAAGGGGTGTCTCCTTGACGGCATAATTCTTCAAAATCATAAGAAGTAACGAGAAGAAGAATAAGACGTTAGTCAATCATATTTCAAAGGTAAGTGCCAAAAGACAAAACGATCCAAAGTGACAAGTTAAAGTAGTACTCCCATTGAATGGAAGACTTCAAAACAATAGATTATAAAGCAATATATGCAATTCAAAAGCATAAGAAGGGTGTTCAAACTCGGAGTCGAATGATAAAATAACTAGTGAAATTGACAAACTACGCCAAATTTCCATATCATCAAAAGGAAATAAAGTAGAGTTGCATAAATGTTTCGGAGATCATCGCATCACTCACAATATATCGAAGTAAACGAACTCATTAAGACGTACCATAGTACTATATACATATGTAAGTAATTATTATTACTTCGACGATTTCGCCTTTAGGCTTAGATTAGCACATACATCAAATCAAGCTCGATTGAAAAGCATCGCTAAATTATACATAATATGCAAGTAGGCATACCTACGATCCAAATTCTAATCATACGTTAGCTATAACACCAAGGCGACACAGTGACCGTAAATAGTTAAACTCACATAAATCACTTCTATATAAATAGATGGCAATCTAGAAGATGAGCATAAAAGATTAAAAGAAGGTAGCTCATATACGTACGGTTATCCTTATATGATACTAGTATTGATGTTCGAGTGAGAAAATAAGAAAACATGAAGTACGCGATAATCGGAGTGGTTAATATATATGTATATATAACCGACCAATATAAGGTAAATAGTAAGACGTCATAAGATAAACATAAGAGAGCAAAATCATCACCAAGCGTTAAATACTCATTATTCATATAATAGAAATAGGGATGCAAAAGAGAGCATATAAGTTACCTGAGAGCAAGCGCGCGTGGATATCGGACAATGGTGAATGACTCTTAATTTTTTTTGAAAAACGGTTATAGTTTAGGTTTTAAAAACGACCTAGTTCTCTATAACCAGTGCTCTGATACCACTCTGTAGCACCCCCAAAATCACAACACGCAGCGGAATACCACTTGGGGTGCTACTTCATAGTTCATACACACAAGTTACAGAAAACGAACTCAAAAGAGACGTTTAGAAAAATGTCACTTTCGATTTAAATGAATCAAAGTAAATTCAGGTCCCAATAATTTCTTTTTAACAAAAGCTACAAGAGTCCAAACATGTCTCATTTGTATATTTTAAGAAAAAACTCAAATACCCCTCTCCCAGCATTTCGATAGTTAGATATCAAATCAAGTCCTTAAAGAACTCCCCCCATGTATCCTCACCTCCCCCGCCTGGGCAACTACGAATGCTCCCAAAATGCTCCGCTAGCCAAATCCCTCCCCCCCTCCCTCCCTCTCCCCCCCCCACCATCCTGGACGGCCATATCCCCCCCCCCCTTCTACCCTAGCAAAATAATAACCTGAGAAAATACATGCAAAACGTCAACAATAATGTTGGTGAATTCATAGGTTTAAGTAAAAGCAGTATTAAAATAAAGTAATATTTCAGTAAGAAAAGTAGCGTTACAACATTTCAATAAAATGATTTTTGAAATCCAAGTAGTAATTCAATAAATCAAGTAATGTTCAGTAGTGGACCACAAAGTTTAAGATCAGACAGTGACAGTATTTCACAGTATAATTCAATATTACCGCATTGAGCTCTTGACACCGAAACCTTGACAATAACGCATATCATATGCAAATATAGTTGCCCCAGTACTAGGTATTATTGCCTCATACCTATGATTCTCAATACAAATCGTCTGTTGAAAGGGTGCTCGAAAGGATTCGATTCAGACCCTCGAACGGGGTTGTCAAACCCAATAAATCTATTAATTGCACTAGCGTTTACCCCGCGGGTAATTAACGGTTCATGAAATTAGGGACTTTGACAATAGAGACTCATGCAAATAATTTCATAAGCGGGTCAGGCATACCCTTCAAGCACTTGTGTCCCATTAAAACAAATAATGTATTCAAAACTCACGGTTTTCATATATAGGAATTCAATGATTTTAAATCATGTAGTAAGCAAATTAAGCTTTTGTAAGTTCATAAGTAAACAACCATGTATCATACATTTATTAAAAGTCATGTAGTAAGCAAGTAAAGCTTTAGTAAAAATAGTCATGTAACGCTTAAGTAGTAGAAATCAATAAGTTGGCTTAGTAAAACAAGCATGTATCCTCACCCCGAAAATAGTTTATTAAAACCATTAAAAGAGAAAAGGCGGGGCTATGAACTCACCGCTAGAGCAAAGAGATCAGAAGTAGATAAATCTTCGGATGAGAGAAAAGTATGCCTTAGCACCACCTAAAATGCGTGACGCGTCTTAGTATAATAAAAGAAGTCAATACGTAAAAATAATCACATGATCATGAGATATGTCTTCAAGATATGCACGACATTGCATTATGACTTACCCAAAGTATTTATACTCCAAAATTGATGTTCAACCTGGTATTATAGGTAATAAAACACCTACTAAGTTTCATCCCTCAATTCTTATTTTACCTATGTGTATCTATACGTTTTAGATTTCAATTCAAGACGTAAAAATTTAGATTCTGGATTTACCCTGAGTTTATGTACCCATAACTCCTAGCCTATAATTGATCTAAGCATAAGGCTTTCACCCTTGGAAATTACTTTGAGTCTAGTTTCCAGAAAGGTAAGCCTCATCATCTATATATTTTCCAAGCCATGGGAAATGACATTTTAGTGCATGACTACCCAAACCAGAATTATTCCAAAATCGAAACCCTTTACGAAAACGGACATAAATTCTAAACCGTGATAGCTATTAAGGTGAATACACTTGGAGATGTTAGGTGTATGAGTCTACTACTGAGATCAACTTTCCCTTATCACATTTAAGTGCAAAAACCTATAGTTAAACTCCTTTTTCAAATGATGTTTCAGAATTGACTAGTTTCCGTAAAACGACCATAAATCCTTCATCCGGAATCGATACAAAACCATCCAATTCGCCACATGAAGCTTAGAACTATATCTATCCAACCATGTAACTAATAACTGGCTCCAAGCCAAAAAGTTTTAGAAAAAGCCATGTTTAACTACTGACCTAAATCTGCCCCTACAAACTACTTCTAAATCCCATCAAAACTCATCCTAATCATTATTTATCCACATGCAATGCCATACTATATTGTCACACATCCTCATGATCATCAATAAACATGTATTTCCATAATTTAAACATTCAATTACATGGATAAAAATCAACATAAAAATCAAAGAATAAGAAATAGACTTACTAAAAGATGGTTTAGACAAGACAACCAAAATAAAACACAAGATGTCGTTTCTTGTTGGGGATGAGTTCGACCCAAAGAACACCCACAAATATTCAATCATAAAGCTTCAATACACCCAAAGTAACAATACGCCAAAATTAAACCAAGCCTTAACCAAAACCTTTCAATAAAACTTCAAGAACTTCTTTAAAACTTCATGAAAATTAACCAAACTTTACAAGGTGTTTTAGGATGATGATATGATGATAAAAAGGAGTAAAAAAGTTTTGTGGGAATGGTGGTGGTGTGGTGGCTGAGTTCGGCAGCCAACAACAAAGAGGGAGGAGGGAGTATCAAGGAAAGGTGGTACTATCATATGAACCAATAAATTAGCCCCTATACTTCTTATAATGATGGTTTTAATAGTGTTTGAGAAATTTATAACTATGTGATATTAACTAGACTTCTAAACCATGAATCCTTAGTTATTGTATTAAGCAAATATTTGATAAAAATTATGTTGTGGTGGGATGATGGACACAGAAAGATGGAGAGCAACATAGAGATGGATAATTTGTTTTTAGAAATAAGATGGGGTGTTGAATATGTCTCCAAGACATGCAAGTCATCAAGGACAAGTGTCCTTGGTGTAAGTCTAAATATGACACATATATATGGTAAGAAAAAAAAGTATCATGTAGTGTGATTTGTGATAAATTTGGTATAAGTGGGTATATTTAGGGCTAACGGATAAAAAAGTAAAATATAACAAGAGTTAAGGCGGAACCATGAGGCGAAAACGTATAAGATAAAAATAGAATTACATCGTATTGGATATTTTTCTGAAAAGTTAAATTACGTAGGCCGCATAGAATAACATTTAGTCTAAAACCGGGTTCACTTTTAATAAATGTTTTATTACGAACGCGAGACAGCCTATTCGGTTAATCATAAAAAAATATTTTTTTTACTCCAAAGCAAATTAAATAAATAATGTATGGATTAAAATAGAAATTGGAATTTACGGGATATATAATGGGAATATTTAACTACATGGAACACATAGACGGATAAAAATCCTAATTACGGCTCAAGTTTAGATGGAAACGAAAATGTACTAATCGGGTAAATAGTAAAACAAAAATTTTTACTCAAAGGTAAAAATAAAAACGAAGAATGAATTTAAATTTTGACCTTGAAATTACAAAATATCACAAATTGCATTCCTATCTTGGTACCTACGATTAATTTAAACTAAACAAAACAAACTAATTACGAGTCAGACTGTGGATACGGCATATCAAATGAATGAATACGGCGTATTCACAGAACTGACAATAATATTATTAAAGTGCAATAAAAATAAAGACTGATAACATCCAGACAACCAATACGCCGTATGGAATGGAGCGGATACGCCGTATTGATGTCTGGGAAGACAGACTCATAACAAAATTAAATAACAATTCGGGTTGTCTCCCAGGAAGCACTTTTTGTTTACAGCGAAGTCTTTAAGTTAGACTTTTCTTCAGCTTCCTTTCTATTTCATCTCATGCACGCTAATGTGTCCGCGTGTGAGCCATTCTTCCATCTTTGCATCTCGAATGTAATCGGGTCCTAAATTCAAAACTCCTTTGTAAAACCCCTTAAGCTTTTGGTATGCATGCAAGATTACATTTTTCTTATCTTCCTCACTTACCTTCAATAATAGTGGGATCTTGTTGCATTGTTCATTAGTGTGGCGTTCAAACTTTAGATGTGATCGCACCATTTAGCAAGTTACTTCATCATTACCATTGTAAAGGGTAATAATCCCTTCAAAACGTTTTTGTTTTAATTCCATCTTCTCTTAAGTATGGTTCGCCACAAATAACATCGCCCATTTTATCATCACGATAAGCATCCTTATCCTTCAATACTGCAAAAACAGTCATAACAGAAAAAGTTCCAACAAAGATAGGCACATTCATTAAGGCTCCTACAACATTATTCCCTTTGTACACCATATTATTTTTCATTATTGAATTACGAAATTTTCTTGACATCATGTTGACATACAATAATGGGAAAAAGTTAGCGTGAGTAAATTCAAATCCTATCATGCATGAAAACTTTAAGTTGTGAGGGCAATCTATATGGATTTTCTTATCGTCGTTACAATAACTAGGGTAATCATCAATTCCAGTATCAAGATCTTCATCTCTAGTTCTAAATTCCTTAATTACCTCACCTTCCTCAATGGTGGGCATCAAATCATCTCCTTGATTTCTCCTAAGCTTAAATGGTTCATTTAGATCATTTAATTCAATGTAATCTTCCAAGAAAGGGTCTAATGATCTATTTAACACCAAAGTCTCTCCTATTAGCCTAGCTTCTAAATCAAGTTCCATTCTTTCTCTCAAACTTAGCATGTAGACCCTCTTAATTAAACTACTAGCAGATTTAACACTTTTGAAAATAAACTTCTCTTCCCTAACTCTTAAAGTAATCTTTCTTTTGTAAACATCAATCTTAGCACGGGTGGTAGACAAAAATAGTCTTTCGAGGATCAAAGGCACTTTGATATCCTCGGGCATATCAAGAATTATAAAGTCTGTTGGGAAAGTAAATTTACCAATTCCTACTAGTACGTTTTCAGCTATTCCTTTTGGATATTTCACAGTCCTATCTGCCAATTCCACTGTCAACCTAGTGTGAGCTAATTCGCCTAATCCTAAGTTAAGGTAGGTCGAGAGAGGCATAACACTAACGCTAGCTCCTAAGTCAACAAGGGCATTGTCAAAACAAGTATTATTAATAAAGCAAGGTAAAGTGAAACTCCCTAGGTCTTTCTCCTTTCGGGGTATGGTGTTATTGATATGTGAAGCTCCATAAGCTTCCATGAATTTTGGTCCATGATTCCCCTCTTCTTCTTCACAGTAATGATTATCCAAACGACTTAGAAAAGGAACCGTCGTTTGTCTTGACTTGTACAATAGTGTACTATTCTGTCCAGTGGATACGGCATATTGGGATGATCCAATACGGCGTATCGAGTGTGAATCAGCTTCAATAGTGGTAGAAATCGACTTGACTTGATCTCTCGGGTTTGTTTTAGTTGAGCTTGGTAGGCTTCCAAATCCTCTTTCCTGTAGTACCTTGCTCATTTGCCCGATTTGAATTTCTAAAGTTTTAATTGATGCTCCTTGGTTTCTTATGGCAGCATCTGTTGTAGCTCGGATTTCTTTGATCAAATTGGAATTTTCTTCGTGTCTCTTTGCTGATTCACTCATGGATTTGCGTTGTTCCTTTGATAGTGCCCTGGAGCTGTTGCTCTATATCCCTCTCCTTGAAAAGGTCCACCAAATTGCGTGTAGTAAGCTTATTCTAGGGTTTTCCCTTCTTCTTTTTGTGGGCAATTGTAACAACCCGAGTTTCACGACGCGTATGATGATCACGAATTCGACGTCATAATATTTATTTTATAAAATTGTGTAAGCGAACGTCAACATTTAAAATTTTATTTGTCGTAAATGATTATTTTCATATTTTATCGCGGACGGAAATTTAAAATATAAATTTTTGACATTTCGCGAGTCAACGTTTGACCGCACGTTCGTTAATCATTTTGAGATTCGTAGAAATTTCGACGTGCTTCATTATTATTTTTATGATGATAATTTTTATTTTATCGTACTCGTCCCGAGTTAGCCGAAACTGAGTCAAAACTTTATTTTGACGTGAGTCAACATTTTATTAAATATTTTAAATCTAATTAAGTGTGACGGAAATAAAAGTTAGTCACGGAAGTATAATCCCGAGCCTTTGGTCGGTTACATAACGAAACAAATAACCTTTGTACTAATTTTAAAAGGGATTAAAGATGGAAGGACTAAAAGTGTCAAATGGTCAAAGTTAAATTCTATAAATAGCACCATATTCATACACATATAACTCTTTTATAAAAATTGTTCTCCTCCCTTGTTCTTCCTTACCCACGACCGGCCACCCAAAACACCACCCATTTCTGTCAATTTTTCCGACATGCAATACAATCCGAATACAAAATATTAATCCTTGTATCAAGGCCTACAAATCCCACTATTAAAATCCCACATGCATTAAGTTTTGAAGAAATTTATTTTCGGGTTTAATTCAAGTGTTTCGATTGAAAAGGGTATTGTACAAGAGCTAGATTAGTGATATTTCGAAGTGGGTTTTGTTAAAAAGTTAATGGTTTTGTGTTTGGGGTTGGTTCGAACCCACGGCTAGGGACAAAGGGGACGAGACGAAACTCTTTGTTGTCCGATTTTGCTCATAATGACATTGTAAGTATTCGTATAATTTTTATTATAATTGTTTCCGCGATTTGATTATTTTTCGAGCGATGCATGTGATGAAATCCGATGGGTATTGCGCTAGACTAGATTAGAAAGGATATTGAAAGTGTTAATTAGGCTAAATAATGGTATTTTTATGATTGTTGAAAGTTAAAAATGTGGTTCGATGAGTTTTTAAACATGCCAAATACGTGCAGAAACTATACGCAAAACGAGGTTCGAAAAATCATTAAATCTGATTTTTGATGTTAAAATTTGATAGAGTTCGTCCTAATGTACGTTTCGATAATTCGAACGTCCCGTAACTCCTATGCAAACAATTAATCACACAAATATTATTCAAGCAACAATTAAAGAGACAAATATACAAATTTTAACATAAAATATTCAAAGAATATACACTAATCTAAATTACCACTAATCCTATGGGTTAGATTAATCTAATGTTATAAACCAATATATCAATAAAATCAAAGATTAATTTTCACTTCACGGCACTGCGCCAAAAACCTTGATGTGTGGTCGTTGCTTATGTTAGTATCAATTAAGATTGTTTTAAAGTTTTAATTTATATTTTGCCGACTAAATCAAAAAACAACACTTTAACGGGCAGTGTACCCGATCGGTAGTAGTTTTGTGGTAAGTAGGGTGTCGAACACTTGAAGCGAGGTTAAATCTATCAATTTAATTAATATCTTGGTTATCTAATCTATGTTAATTCTATTCTATCCTAATCCTATGTTAAACCTATGTCAGTCTAAATCCTAATTCTAACGGGAAAAGGGAGGTTTTCAGCCTGAGAGACTGGCATGGTTTAGTTGGTGACTACAATCAATTCAAGGCACTGTTACCCACGCAAGCTAATTAACAAAAGATGAAAGAGCGGTCGAACCTTATATAAGAAAACTATATTAACCATTATTAATCCGATTAGAACGTTGGTTTGTTTATTAAGTGCAATGATTTCTTCTCTCGAGGTGGCATATCATTCTTAAGACTTAGGCGTTACATCATCCTAAGACCTAGACACAATAATTCTGTCACAATTAAAGCATCCGCATAAAGCATCCTATTTGCTGATTATAATCTATCTTAGGGATTAAAGCAATGGTGATCTTGTTAAACCCTAGCTCATAGAGACTTTACACCGCTTAATGGCAATTTATACACTAGTAGTCCACTTGTCCAACTATCCAATGGAATCAGAACGTTACTTGTTGAATTATCTAGGTCACCTGCTAGTCAACACGATCAATAAACCATTGGCAATATCCAATTAACTAGTTAAGCCCGAAGCGTATCCTAGACACAGACTTAGAAGGATAATATTTGTGTAACTATGATTCTAGATGTATAAATTACTATATGGAGAGCTATCCCAGACTCTAGATCTGCTTGGTCCACTTCACTAGATCCAGTTGAATGATAGGTCGCATACAAAAGCGCGTAAACAAGTATAAATTGATAAACATAAACAAGCACTCAACGATAAATCAAGAAATCAAGATAAACAAATACCAAACATTCAAATCTTTATAATAATGGCTAATACCCGAAGGTATTAGCCTTCAAACATCATAATAAATACAAGAGCAATTATTTAGCCAAGGTAAACTAACCGAGTTAACGAATGATACCAAAAACTGAACGATTACTAAAGTATATGGAATTACACATTGTCTTCTATGGAATTGAATACGTTGCTCGACCTCTTCTGCTCTTTTTCTCCTCTGAAAATTAACTTTTGTGGTTTAGGTATCGAGAATATGATTTAGCACACTTAAAACTCGTTTTTGAGTTTTCTATTTATAAGGTCTGGAAGTCGGTTGGATACGGCGTATCCAAGTGTTGGATACGGCGTATTGGGGATTTCTTAGAGTAGGGACCACGTTTGATATCTTCCAGAATATTATATTGATTCCATATCTTGAATACGGCGTATTGAGTCCTCTGGATACGGCGTATTGATCTTTATTCCTCTGTGGTCTTTGGTGAGTGCAGGCACGGATACGCCGTATCTTCCTTGATGGATACGGCGTATTGGTCTTCAGAATAGTAATCTTCAAAATATCTTCATTTAAGCTCCAGAATGCGCGCCTTTTGCTAACTTTCACCAATTACTCCATAATTACTGTAATTCTCAAATATAAACGATTAAGTAACAATTCTTTGCAATAACTATACAAAATGGGTTAATATCATGAGATAAATGATGCTATAAAATAGACATTATTTGATGTCATCAAAGAGCATGTTGTAGAGGAGACTCAAGAACCAAAAACTATCAATGAAAGTGATGAAAGTGATTTTGATCATGATGAGATACCCAAATTGAGCCAGATGTAGACATGAATGATTTTCATTTTCAAGTTGATGCCCACATTGACCATGTTACACGCTTGGCTGGTGATATAGTGGAGGATTGGGATATAAATGTTATTGACTTTGATGAATTTGATAGTGGTGAAGATACTCTTCCTGCCAATATCATGAAAAATAGAAATAAAAGGTTTAAACAAAGTAAAAAGGAATACAAGGGCAAAGATAACATTAAAATCAGTAACTTCTCTGTTTGCTAAGAGTTTACAACAAGGAAGGAAATAAAAGACAAGATAAGAATGTATGCTATAGAGACTAGGAGAGATTTTAAGGTGAAGAAGTGTGATAACAAAAGGGTGAGAGCCTACTGTTACGGCCTAGTTATGGTTTATGGTAAGGGGAAGCATGCAGATGTAGATGACAGCTCAAAGCATACAAAATGGTAAAACATTCTTTTTTCTTCAAACTTAAAGGGCAAGATTGGGACATCCAAAACCGTTAAGGGCAAAAAATGTTTAAATGTGCAGCGTGAAAAACCCATATGCTAGTAGTCCCTATACGTCTCAAAAGTTGGGGAGGAAGTATCTTGGAGTGTCAAAACATTAAATGATGAACATAAATGCATCCAAACAAGAGATATTGAGGTTGTAACTACAATATTCCTATCAAGAAAGGTTGCCCTCAGTCCCGATCAAAGCTCTCCAAGATCAATTATAGAATAAATATCGGATCAACATCTATAAGATAAAGGAATTCAGAGCAAAAGGAATAGCAATGAAATAGATGTTGGGTGACCATGAAGAACAATATGCCATACTTAGGGATTATGCGATGGAGTTGAAGGAAAGAAATAAGGATACAACTATGAAGATTCAAGTTGAAACAAACACTGATTTAACCCTGAATTCAAGGGTTTTCAAACGGATGTATGTTTGTCTTGGTCCCTTGAAAGCATGTTACAGAGTTAGAAGAAGGGAAATACTAGGTTTAGATGGAGCTTTTGTAACATCTGAGAATTTTCGGATTTTTAGATAATTATTTTACTTTTTGACTTTTAGGTCTGGCTTGACTTACAAGAACAACCATCTAAATCACGTTTTCACGGCTTGGACCCTAAAGCAATTCGATGTGAAACGACATTCCTGACAACTTTTCAGTTTTGCCCGAGACCTGGAAACGAGCCAAAAAGGGCTAAAACAGCACCGCAAACATTTTACGGACAGCATACAACGTGGACACACAAAAATAATTAGATCTTGTTTTTAGTTATCAGTATTTATTTAATAAAAATATTAAATAAATTAGTCATCATTTTTAATTAAAAGCGTTGTGGATAACGCGAATACTCGGGTTGAAATCCATTTTTACTGCTATCATCATCAGACTTATCTTTTTCATCATTCTCATTATCTAGACCATCTTCAACCTGCTTTTGATCATCAGCAGCAGATTTTGGTTCACCAATATCAACATCCTTGGAAGGTGAATCAAAATATGAAGCATCTTTCCAAATTGGCATCACAATGCAATCTTGACTGATTTCTTCTGATGTACCTGCATTAAGTTCTCCTTGTGTACCTGCAGATTCATTAATGATTGTACCTGCAGCAACTGGTACATAATTCATAGATTGGGTTAGAGAATCAAAAATCAAACAACCACTTTAGAACCATTCCATGCTATCATAGGCTTATTTCTCTAAAAACCCAATATGTCAAGTTTTCTTCTACCCTCCTGGTTCTAGTGTTGTATACCCTAAAAGCTTTACTACTCAAAGAATATCCAACAAAGAAACCTTCATCACTTTTGCCATCAAACTTGCCTAAACTGTCTAAAGTATTAAGAATGGTAACATGACATCCAAATGGTTTCATAAAGCTTAGAGCTGGTTTAAAACCTCTAAAAAGTTCATAAGGTGTCTTGTTATGAGGCTTGACTACTAAGACCCCAATTTCTGTCATAGTAAAGCAGTACTAACTGCTTCAGCCCAAAATGGTGGTATAACTTAGAGTCAGCTAACATGGTTCTAGCAACCTCAATTAGTGTCCTTTTCCTACCTCTCAGCTACACCATTTTGCTGAGGAGTCCTGGCTACACTATATTCTCTCTTAATACCTTTTTCTTTGCAAAAATCATCCATAACTTTATTCTTAAACTCTGTTCCATTATCACTTCTGATTATTTTCACTTTCTTATCCACTAGGTTTTCTATTTCTTTAATAAAGTTCTTAAGGATCTCACTGGTTTCATTTTTAGTTGTTAAAAAGAAAACCCATGTAAACCTGCTATAATCATCAGTGACTACTAAGCAATACTTCTTATACATTAAACTACTCACAAAAGTTGGACCAAACAGATCCATATGAAGCATAAACAAAGGCTTAGTAATTGGATTCAGAACTTTGGACTTACAAGAAGCTCTGTGTTGCTTCCCTTTAAGACAAGCAACACAGGTTTAGTCATTTTCAAAACGTTTTGTAGGCAATCCTCTTACAAGATTATCCTTAACAAGCTTGTTTATGTTTTTAAAATTAATGTGACCAAGCCTCCTATGCTAGAGCATTGACTCATCTAACGTAGCCTTTGCAACAAGACAAGTTAAACTCTCTTTAGGAACAATGTTCTTCATATCAAAACTGTACATATTGTACTTTCTAGGAATTTTAAAAAGTATATGATTTTCATCAGGACATTCAGTGTCAGTAAAAAGGAAATAGTTCTTTTTGTCACACATCTGTAAGACACTAAAAAGATTGAATTTTAACTCATTGACAAAGTATACATCTTCAAAATCAAGACTATCAGTTTTAAGTGTTCTTTTACCAGAAATTCTACCACCATGTGCTCCTCCTCCAAATGTAACATAAACTCCATTAAATTCCTTAAAATCTGAGAGATAAGCTATGTTGCCAGTCATGTGCCTTGAACATCCACTGTCAACAAATCCTATATGATCTTGTTGCGGCTTGCCCTGCACATAAAAATAAGGAAATTAGATTCCTTTGGGGACCCAAGCCATCACTGACTTGGATCTGCCTCGTGCATCAATGTAATTATGTTTCTTCAAAGTGATTGATGCACTATTAGGTTTGGTAGGTCTCCAAACCCAACATGCTGAGGCCTTTACAGCATTTGCCTGATTAACCCTAACAACATTAACAACTGCAGAATTTGGCCTAGCAGTTTTAACTGTTTTTGGCCTAGCAGTATTAACTGCTTGTGGCCTAGCAGTATTAACTGCTTGTGCCTTGGCAGTAATAACTTTATGTGTAAACCTTTTGTTAGATAATACTGTTTTAGATTGAAATGGTCTTCTTACAGTTGATTGTGCTGTTTTTGGAAAACATGACATTGGTTTAGCACTAAAAACTGTAGATTTGGGATGAGCAGTATTAACTGTCCTGGCAGTATTAAATGGTTTTAGGCCAGTTTTCGTTAAAACTTCTCTTGGAACCATGTTCCTTTGAGCATTAGGGTGAGTTCTTTTGATAGTAAGTTTGTAGTTCACCTGTTTTATAATTATTTCTTCCCATATTACCATCTTTCCCTTTGATGGTATTTGCACTGAGCCTATACATTATTAAAACTCCCACAAATAAAGCAAGCTTTGTTATACATCACAAAATCACTTCCTAGTTGATTGGACTTCTGCCCATTCCAATTCCGTTGATTCCCCATAGCAGTTTGTGATCTATACATCTCAACATACCTAACGGACTTTTTAACTGGTTTTTCATGATTTTTAGGTTTGACAGACTCTACCTTTTTATCAACAGGAAAAATAGTTTCTTTATCAACATTAAGTGAAGACTCAACAAAGCTACTTGTATCTTTTGATACTTGTTCTTTTACCAAAGAGTTATCAGAATTTTCCTTAGAATCATCTTATTTCTTATCACAAAAACAATTACTAATTCTCTACTATCCGTAGAACCATACCCTTTTGAATTCAGGCTCTATGATCATCAAGACCAAATAAGGAAACAATCAAGCGTTTTAGGTCTATTTAGATTAAAGGATGCGTGGAGGAACACACTATAGCCCAAACCCTTTTCCTTTAGTCGATATCTAAACACTCAAACAACTTGTCTAGGTCTTTTGAGGCTTTATCAAATTTCTTAATTTTAAATTCAATACCCTCTTTTTCTTGCTTAACTTTTTCAAACTCACTTTTAAGTACATTTATTTCATAGTCTTTGCAAGCTACTTCCCTTTTAAATACTGTAACTTCTTCACTAAAAAGAACCTTATTCTTTCTATAAGTGATAAGTTGTTCTTCTAGAGTGCAAACCTCTTATTATATTTAGTTGTCTAGTAAATCCAGTTGAATTAATCTTAACAATCAAATCATCACACTGTTTCTTAAGAGTTTCATAGTTTTTTAGACAAGTTTTAGAGCAATTTTTATCAGTGTATACCTCAGAGTCTGAAAACGCCATTAGAGCCATGTTTGTCTGAACCTGTTCTTTTGCCAGGTCACTCCAGTCAAAACCTACACCATCTATAGCCAACATTGCCTTTGAAGATGTGTCTTCATTGTTTCCTTGCTTCCTAGCGTTGTCTTGATTTCTGAACTGACCCTCCTTGTTCCTTGGTACTCTACATGCCCTAGAAAAGTGTCCCATCTTATGACAGTTAAAACACTCTACCTTGGATTTATCATACCTAGCAGTATCATTAGCATTAATGAAAATTTTCCTGCCTGTCCTCTTTATAGTACCTCTTTGCCCTCATACTTAGCAGAGAGAGTTGCCACTTCAAATCCATTACTTCCAGATCATCTTCATGAATTTGCTCTAAGTCTTGCTGTAGGAGATTAGAACCATTGGGATTCTCAATCATGAAAGCATACACAGCATTATCACTGAAGCTAGCAGTACTAACTTCATATGCAGGTATAGCAGTATTAACATAATTAGTACTGCTAGTGCTTGGAGCATCCATAATGGCAAAAAAAAAAGGAATATAATAAAAAAAAAGGGGGTATATTTCAAGTTTTGAGCACCACTACTTGCACCAACAAATTTCTTTACCTTTTGTTCAACAATTTTGAAGTTGTTGTACAAATCATCAATGCTTATTTTTTTAATTTCAGGCTTATTCATCCACACTACAACATGAGTGTTCCACCCAGGGGGCAAGTTGCTCAAAATTTTTGAATTTAAGTCTTCTTGAGAGATGACCAAACCCAAAATTGCAAGCCTACTAACAATCTTCTGGAGCCTGTTGAAAATAGAGTCAAGAGACTCTGTGCTTGATCCACTGAAATTTTCATATTGTTGCTTCAAAAGTGTCTTCTGTGTTTTCTTAGTAGCTTCATTACCTCCAAATCGTGTTTCAATGGCAGCAAACATTGTTTTAGAATCAGTGTACTGACTGAATGTAAGTTAATGTTCATTGGGAAGAGCCATGAGTAGCAAGCTTCTAGCCTTCACATTATTCTTCTTGTTGGCCTTCTCTTCAGCAGTTACAGGTACATACATCTTTGTAATTAAAGTACCATTCTCTTGTGCAGTTTGTGGTACAGACACCCATGAGTTACCATTCTCTATGACCTCCCATAGAGCATAGTCTTGTATCTGGAAGAAAAAAAAAAAAAAAGTTTTTAAAAAAAAAAAAAAAAAAAAATGTTTTAATTCTTATCACCCCCATCTCATACCACCTAGTTTTGAGTAAGGGTATCTTAGCAAGTAGTATACTATGTGGTAGTTCAAATTTCCATGTCTTCTAGAATCAAAAGAGTTCTCAAGCAAAGCTCTGATACCACTTGTTGATTCAAAAGATCGTTGTAAGCTCAGACTGTTTAGATCTATAATCTATGATGAACAATAACAAAGAACAATAGAATGCACAGCAGAATAAACATTAAGAACATACTTTATTATTGCCTAACAAGGTTTCATCATCATCTTTATACAATGACTACTACAAGCCCCAATTCAACGTGATCAATCGTAGAACGTGTTATCTAAACTATAACAAGGAATCAAAGATCTTTGAGGCTAAACCAACCAAACCCTAGGCGTCCACTTAGAGGACTTGACGCCTAGACACACACACACTTTTTTGGTGTTTACATCTTTGACACACAGAAAACTATATCTAGGGATCTCTTTATATAGTAGAGTCCATCTAGATTTACAATGGAAAACATAATTGTATAAGAAAACTAAATCTTTTAATTCTTTAATAAACTTTATCTTTATCTTCAAGAATCATATCTTTTGGAATCTTTTATCTTTTGTAGAATATCCTCCACCAGCTTGTAGAATTCCATAATTGTCATTTAAGTCCCTCTTGTTTCCTTTTCATTCATTGTTTTGTCTTATCAACTCAAAATATATTTCCCAACAGTTCAATTCAAAACACATTTGAGTATCATTTTCCCCCAACGGAAAAACAGTAAAAATGGGGCTACGAGAACTCACCTCAAGCAAGTCCTTAGCCACCAAATCTCAATCACACAAGCAAATGCAACGACGCCCGCACACGACCTAGTCCAGTTAATGTCCCAATTTAATCATTCATTCCTAAAACAATCTTCATGTTTGATGCATAAAGTTTAGACGCATTGTACAATTACTCATAACAATTTAGTGGTGTGATGGTTGACGACATATCCCAACAATCATATCAATCCCATTACTCAATAACACTTACTTGTACTATTAACGAAAATAGGTAAGTAATATACATAAATATTTATAATTAATAATTATAAATATATCTCGGTAAGTACATTCGGTAACCTTAGTCACCTCAAAAATAATCATAATATGGTTGAAATTGAAACGTTTACTCATAATAAACACATTAGAGAAGTTTTGAGAAAATTTACATTTTTCGTCTTTTAGTGAATTTATTAGATAAATAAAATAATTAAATAATATTTTATTATTTAAAATTAAAAATCATGTTTTTAGGAAAAAATTTAAGTATAAACTTTTTACGAAATTTCGACACGACCCGTACGCTCATACAACGTTTTCCAAGGTTTCAAACCTTATTTTCAACACTTTTTACCAATTCGACACTTTTCGACAAAATCTCAAAATCTCAATCTTTAACGTTTACTAAAACATTTTTCCCAAAATCTTGTTCAAAATCACTTCGCAAATACATTTCACTTTCAAAAAGTCCACCAAAACTCTTATAATGACTAAATATCGCTTATTGGGCTTTAAGGCCCAACAAGGGTCCATTAAGATATTTATAAGTCCAAAATACGATCCAAGTCCAAAACTAAGGTCCATTTACATATATAAACATATACTCATAAGTAGAAAATAATCCGGACCACAATAAGTCCTCCCATTAAGCCACAGCTTAAATAGACTTATTGGGCCGTGAGTCCATAAGCTCTAAAATTCGTATATTAAGCTTAAAAATAAGCTAATAAGCTACGTATCGCATTTTGTTACTACCATAAGCCTCAAGATAGTCCACAAACATACGCCATAACACAAAATAGTCAAAATCATTTTGGAAAATTTTCGTGGCATATAAGCCTAAAATAAGACAAGAAATAACTTAAAAATAAGTCTGAATAAGCTATACAAGCTACTATAAAAAATAAGCTATCTAACAACATATATTATTCAACCATCACGACCAAAACATCAAAACTACAAAAACTCTTATTTTCCTCTTTAAATTCAACGAACCAAACACCCTTTTTTATATTCATTTCGTTTCCAAAAATCGATTTTCGCGACGATCAACTTGTACAACTAACATCTATGCATCAAAATAAACCCAAAAGGACAAACGAAATTTAAATATGAAAACTTACAAGAAAATCTTTAAAAATGTATATTTCGACACGAACCAGACAACTCAAACGTTGTTTAAATGAACACCTAAACACTCGTATCAACCTGGAATATCACGTTCTCGATCAAAGTTGGAAAATTTATGGTGGATTGTGATGGTAGGCGGCGGACGAACACCATACACACACACACACACTTATGTATGTTTTTTTAAAAATGAAATGGATAATGAATGAAGATGTTTCTAGTGGAAGAATATAAGTGTACAATGGTTAGACAAACTTGTTAAAAAATGCCATGTTGTCCCTTGTTGACTTATTTGACCGGCCATAGGATCCAAGAGGTCTCGGGTCTTTCTTTTCATGTCGGAATCACTTAAAAGCTCGTAAAACTCACCATAAAATTTACCCGCCAAGTTAATTAGTATTTTTATCACCTTAAAAATACTTATCATTAAACCTAAAGTATTCACACACAGTAAAACGACATCTTTCACTGTTAGAAACCCTCAAAACTCATTTGGTACATAACGGGACTGTCCGCAATTCGTTTTTCGGCATTTCTCAAAATTCACGGGTCAAACCACCCGAAATACAAATAACACAATAATACCTTCCAAAAGGGATTTATTAATCACATTAAACCACAATTCATCACAATTCTCATAAAAATCATCACCGTCAACACGGTACAAAATCTGAATAAATTGACAAAAGTCAAAAGGTCACGGGGCCTACCTTTTTAATAATCTCAAAAGGTCCAATAAATCTAGGTGCTAACTTCCCTTTCTTCCCAAAGCGTACCACACCTTTCCAAGGCGACACTTTGAGCAAGACATAGTCACCTACACTAAACTCTAGAGGCTTCCTCCTCTTATCAGCATAACTTTTCTGGCGATCACGCGTAGCCTTAAGTCTATCCTTAATCTGCGAGATCTTCTCAGTAGTCTCTTGCACTAACTTAGGTCCTATCAACTGACCTTCTTCAACCTCAACCCACATAACCTTCTTCAACCTCAACCCACATAAATGGCGAATGACACTTTCTACCATACAATGCCTCAAATGGAGCACATCTCACACTAGCATGATAACTATGTTTATACAAAAACTCAACCAACCGAAGATGAACATCCCAACTTCCTCCGAAGTCCAGGACGGACGCTCTAAGCATGTCTTCCAAAGTCTGAATAGTACGCTCACTCTAACCATCGGTCTGAGGGTAATAAGCCGTACTCATGTCTAAACGAGTTTCCAAATGCCTCCTTGCATATACTCTCGGCCAAAACCTTGATGTGAAATACGACCATCACGATCCGATATAATCGCGGATTGACACCATGTCAAGCAACTATATCATTCAATACAATCTAGCCAATCTCAAATCCTCACGCATAGGTAGAAAATTATGCAACTTAGTCAATCGGGAACCAAAATAAACCCAAATAGTGTCAACCCACTACTAGTCCTAGGCAACTTAGTCACAAAATCCATAGCTATCCCTTCCCATTTCCATACGGGAATCTCAGGTTGCTGGAGGCGGCAGATGGCCATTATCTCAGCCCTTAACTTCAAACAAGTCAAACACTTACTAACCATACTCATCTATATCATTTTTCAATTCCACAGCCACCAAATCTTATCATCTCCAAATCATAAAACATCTTATCAACAGCCAGGGGTGACAAAGTAACTTCGACTTATTGGCTTCAATCCATTATCACAATGTTCTTTACATCACCTTTAAAGTACGCCAATATTCGATCCCAGGTAATACAAAAGTTTCCATCACTTCTCTGTTCTATCATCTCATCCAAACCTTTCTGCAATCCTGCAGACTCATCCACAGCCTCCTTCTGAGCCGCTAGTATCCTATCCTTGATACTCGACTGAAGGGTCATATTCATAAGCTCTACTAACTCTCTAAGGATTACTCTTTTCCTTCCTACTTAGTGCAACCACAACCACCTCATGTCCCTTACCAAGATATTAGCGAATTTTCACAAATCATAATCAACATAAACAACTCTATCCAGCGACGCTGTCGCATATTTAACTCTTTCTGACTAAAGATACGCTGAAGACTCTTATGATCCGTATAAATGACATTCTTTGTCCCATACAGATAACGTCTCCAGATCTTAAGTGCAAACACGACCGCACCTAACTCCAAATCATGGGTAGTAAATTTCTTCTCATGAATTTTCAACTGCCTAGACGCATAGGCTATCACTTTACCTCTTTGCATTAACACACAGCCTAGTCCTA
The DNA here is from genome assembly GCA_026074375.1 of Tanacetum coccineum. Taxonomy (NCBI): domain Eukaryota; kingdom Viridiplantae; phylum Streptophyta; class Magnoliopsida; order Asterales; family Asteraceae; genus Tanacetum; species Tanacetum coccineum. Next base: position 54,114 of record BQNB010004829.1, read on the forward strand.
TCCCAGACGCATCACAATAACCACAAAGTATTTCGGACCATCATGGAGAGCTAGAACAGGCGCATTACATAACTTATCCTTCAAGGTTTGAAATGCCAATTCCTGTTTCTCACCCCAATTGAAAGTCTTACATTTCTGAGTCAAGATAGTAAGAGACTTAGCTATCTTAGAAAAGTTCTCAATGAACTTACGGTAATAGCAGCTAATCCTAAGAACGAGAATACACCTCATCGATTCTAGGGGTTTTCTAATTCTTAACAACTTCAATCTTACTGGGGTCTACATGAATCCCATTACCATTTATCACATACATAAGAAATTATACTTCTCTTAGCCAGAATTCACACTTAGAAAACTTAGCATACAGTTTCTCCTTTTTGAGCAGTCCCAAGACTAACCTTAAGTGTTCTACATGCTCCTCTTGAGTCTTAGAGTAGATTAAGATATCGTCTATAAACACTATCACAAACTTATCAAGATAAGGCCTACAAACTCTATTCATCAAATCCATAAATACCGCTGGTGCATTAGTCAGAACCAAAAGGGCATTACTATGAACTTTAAAATGTCTAACCGATTTTAAACTCATTCCCATTAGAATGTCATCCTCATGCACTCTCAGTTGATGGTATCCAGACCTAAGATCTATCTTCGAGAAAAACTGCGACCCTTGCAGTTGATCAAATAGATCATCAATTCTAGGAAGTGGATAACGATTCTTAATAGTCAACTTGTTCAATTCTCTATAATCAATGCACATCCTAAAAGAACCATCCTTTTTCTTAACGAACAATACCGGCGCTCCCCAAGGCGATGAACTTGGTCGAATGAAACCTTTGTCTTGGAGTTCCTTGAGTTGTCCCGATAACTCCTCCAATTCAGAAGGTGCCAAACGATAAGGAGACTTTGCTACCGGCGTTGCTCCAGGGGTTAACTCAATTCGAAACTTAATTTCCTGAATAGGCGGTAATCCAGATAGGTCATCCGGAAATACCTCAGGAAAATCTCTAACCACAACAATCTCTTCTTGGTTCTTTTCATTAGCCTTAGCACTCATCAAGAGTATCGCTTTCTCTTATGGTCTTTTTTTCCTAAGTACTCAAGCATACCTTGCGCATCTGTAGTGGTATCCTCACACTTCTCATGAACAAATTAATTTCAGTCCTTATAATTAAGCCAAAACCCGTCCATACCCTTATAATCACATCAAAAACTCCATCCAAAAAAAAAGGTTCAAATCGATGAGCAAAGACATGACCCTTGATTTCTAGTTTGCAACCCTTAATAACCTTATCATCTCTACAGCTGCCCACTAGCATATACTCAATCTCAAATTTGTAACAAATACAATGGCCTCTATGCCTAACAGAGGTATAAAAGTGTGAAAACAAAACTAATAGTTCTGCAGCCAAAGTCAAATACAGGTAAGTGGCAAAAATGATTGTTCAAAGTAAACGTACCCGTCACAATGTTCAGATCCTTGCGAGCTTCCTCTGCTCCTAACATGAATGCCCTACCCCTAGCCTAGTTCCCTTGGTTTCTATGACCCTGACCCCCGTTATTACAGCGACTTGTTTGGACGATTATTTTTTTGTCCTTGGTGCCCTATTCTATCTAGGAACAAAAATCTGACCGACATGGTCGGTACTACCAACACTCTAACAGCTCTAACAGTTAGGTTTCTACCATTGACAGGATTCACATTCCTCGACACGCCTCTACAATCCTTTGCCAAATGACCCGGGCGGTTACAGTTAAAGCATGTGCGACAAGGCCCTCCGGGTGCATGGTAGGAGTTGCAGGTGGTACACTTGGGCCAAGTACCCGTATTCTCTCTTCCTACAGGGTTTACAGTAGTAGCAAAAGCATTCCCAGTCCTAGTCCTCTTATTATCATCCCTACCATTCTTATCCTTGCTAGGTTCCCCATATTTCCCTTTCTTAACCTCTTAATTGATCTATTTCTAACAGCCTAATCAGTCAGTGCACCAGAAATCTGTACCGCCTTCTGTATAGTCTTTGGCTCCGTTGCTGCCACCATCTCACGAATCTGTAGAGCAAGGCCATACACATACCTCTCAATCATCCTACTCTCTGGAGTTACCAAATGTGGAACTAACCTAGCCAACTCATGAAACCTATCAGTATACGCAGCATGGCCAGCCCCGACCATGGCGTGATTCCACAACTCAGTTTCTAACTTTTGCATCTCATGACTAGGACAAAACTCTTGTATCATCATAAACTTAAAGTCATTCCATGACATACTAACAACAACTTCCCGCTTAGCGTGCGGATCTGAGAGTTCTACCACGTTAAAGCCTTACCTACAAATGAACCAGCAGTGTATTCCTTTTTGGATCCATAACTACAACCACCATATCATCACACCTCCATTTTGCCCTCAATCCAACGAGTAAGAACTACAACACCTCCTTTACCATCATATTCCTTAGGGTTACAAGCTAAGAACTCCTTATATGAACAACCTACCTGGTTGCCATTCAATAACACATTCCTAACATTCTCCTAAACGTTCTCATTAACCACATTACCATTCTGATTTCCAACATTTCCTTGGTTACTAACCTAAGCTAGCATGGCGGGTAAGAGGTTCTGCAATTGTTGGGCAATGATCATCGAGAAGTCGGGTGCTCCCCATTGGCTCCTTAAAACATTGCCATTGACATCCCCTAGTACACCCACCATTAGCTTCTTCAAACCCTGGTCATTGTTCCCTTGATCCCATGAATAAAATCATCGAACATGCCATCATTACCTATCCTAGTCTTCTACCCCTTCTACCTCTACCAACCCGTCCACCCGTTCCCCCTCTTAATGATTCGGTAGCAGGCCGGCCAGCACTTTGTGTCCTCATCCTTGGCGGCATTATCCACACGAGGGAGAACATGGGCAACGCTAAAAGGCCGGAAGAACCTAGCATAATATTATATAGAAAATCATTACTAATATATACATATATACACATAAACACCACCCTAACGTTGTCAACAAACGATTTATGTGAACAACATTACTAAGTATGAGTGAGTTGTGATACGCTTATAACTATGTTGGCCATCATACTTATATTCCCATCCTTTCCCCGTCATATTCAATATTGAGTTCACACATTTCAATGACTGACATAACTAAAACACCAAACCGCGAACACACAAAAGTAAACAAAAGCAGAACACCGTGCACATAGATACTATACGCAACTAAACGACGAATCTTAGGTTATAGTCTAGGCCAATCCACCTAGTTCTCTATAACCTGGGCTCTGATTACCAATCTGTCCACCCCGACAATGGCGGAAACTCGAGAATGCAACATAATGATCAATCATAACACAAGATAAAAAATAGAGAAAACTACAATGCAAAAACTTCAAGTGCTATGAAGACCATCAACCTCAAACAACCTCGAGTGATGTCCCCCAAATCACTATCAAAATCCACAATCTCTTATAATTATTCAAATGCCCTTACAAGGGTCCAAAATCCAAACTTAAACCAAAACTTCCAAATACTAAAGCCAAATAAAATAAACAAGCAAGACTTCACATGAAATTCCACTCGGGATACTTCTAAGTCTGCTAGTACACATCTCCAAACTATTCCTCTTTCACTTCACCTAAAAATGATACTCGAAAACAATTAAACATAATGTTGTGAGCGACGTAGGTTTGACCTTAAACCCAAGATGATGTGCCAATATTTCAAACAGTGACAACAGTGCTATATGACAGATGAATATATGTAAACACCTTAGCATCACCGCTAAATCAATAACCATAAGTCACTTAACAAACACCTAAAGGGCCTACCAGCTGGAGCACTAAAATTATGGCAGGACCACACACAAACCTGGGTAGGCGTACCCATCCGCAGTCCAATATCACACAAAACTGGGTAGGCACCCACCGATCCAAACAATCTGTGCAAACACATTATATCACATAGCAGTCATAAGCACATAATCAGTCCCCAAAAACAAAATCACATTTCGCAAGTTTAAGTCAAAACACATTTGAATATCATGTTTCACCCCAACGAAAAACAGTAAAAATAGTGTCTACGAGAACTCACCTCAAGCAAGTCTTTAACAACCAAATCTCAATCACACAAACAAATGCAACGACGCCCGTATACGACCTAGTCCAGTTAATGTCTCAATTTAATCATCCAATTCCAAAACAATCCCACATTTGATGCAATAAGTTTAACGCGTTGTACAATTAGCTCATAAAAATTTAGGTGTGAGGGTGGGGGTTTATTTTTTGACCGACGTATCCCAACAATCATATCAAATCACAATTACTCGATTAATAACATACTTATATTATTTAGAGAAAATAAATAAGTAATATAAATAAATATTTATAATTAATAATTATAAATATATCTCGACAAGTCTATTCGGTAACCTTAGTCACCTCAAAAATAATCATAATACGGTTGAAATTGAAACGTTTACTCATAATAAACACATTAGAGAAGTTTCGAGAAAAAATAAATTTTTCGTCTTTTTGTTAATCTATTAAATAAATAAAATAATAAAATAATATTTTATTATTTAAAATCAAAAATCATGTTTTTAGGAAAATTTCTAAGTATAAACTTTTTAGAAAATTTCGACATGACCCGTACGCTCATACAACGTTTTCCAAGGGTTTCAAACCTTATTTTCAACACTTTTCATAAATTCGACACTTTTCGACAAAACTCCAAAATCTCAATCTTTAATGTTTACTAACACGTTTTTCCCAAAATATCGTTCAATATCACTTCGTAAATACATTTTCACTTTCAAAAGTTCATCAAAACTCTCTTAACGACTAAATATCACTTATTGCGCTTTAAAGCCCAACAAGGGTCCATTAAGATATTTATAAGTCCAAAATACGATCCAAGTCCAAAACCAAGGTCCATTTACATATATAAGCATATACTCGCAGTTGAAAATAATCTGGACCACAACAAGCCCTCCCATTAAGCCACGGCTTAAATAGACTTATTGGGCCGTGAGTCCATAAGCTCCAAAGTACATATATTAAGCTTGAAAATAAGCTAATAAGCTACGTATCGCATTTGGTTACTACCATAAGCCTCAAAATAGTCCACAAACATACGCCATAACACAAAAATAGTCAAAATCACTTTCCTAGTGATTTTGGGAAATTTCGTGGCATATAAGCCCAAAATAAGCCAAGAAATAGCTTAAAAATAAGCCTGAATAAGCTATACAAGCTACTATAAAAAATAAGCTATCTAACAACATATATTATTCAACCATCACGACCACAACATCAAAACTACAAAAACTCTTATTTTCCTCTTTAAATCCAACGAACCAAACACCCTCTTTTCATTCATTTCGTTTCTAAAAATCAATTTTCACGACGATCAACTTGTACAACTAACATCTATGCATCAAAATAAACCCAAAAAGACAAACGAAATTTAAATTTGAAAACTTACAAGAAAATCTTCAAAAATGTATATTTCGACACGAACCGGACAACCCAAACGTTGTTTAAATGAACACCTAAACACTCGTATCAACCCAAAATATCACGTTCTCGATCAAAGTTGGAAAATTTATGGTGGATTGTGGTGGACGAACACCATACACACACACTTATGTGTTTTTTTTGAAAATGAAATGGATAATGAATGGAGATGTTTCTAGTGGAAGAATATAAGTGTACAATGGTTAGACAAACTTGCTAAAAAATGCCATGTTGTCCCTTGTTGACTTATTTGACCGGCCATAAGATCCAAGAGGTCTCGGGTCTTTCTTTTCATGTCGGAATCACTTAAAAGCTCGTAAAACTCAACCGTAAAATTTATCCCAAAGTTAATTAGTATTTTTATTCACCTTAAAAATACTTTTCCATTAACCTAGCGTATTCACACGATATATTTTCACTTTAAACCCTTAAGCGTTTTTGAAAACGTGACTACTCGAGTTGAAATCCATTTTTATTTCGGACGAAGCGAAACCAGTTCATAAAAGGAATAACAGATATTTTATTAAATGTTATAAAATACTTATGAAATATTATCAAGCGAATACTCATTTTTATCGGAAAAATGATTTGAAAAACAATGGCGCAAGTTTCTCTTAGTAGAGTGGAACTCGTCCGTTAGCCGATCAATGAGCTCGAACCGTTTTTATAAAAACTATAATAAAAATGTTACACTTTAACCCCTCAACTATTAAAACTTTTCATTTTAAATTGATATATATATAAAAATCTTATACCTTTTATTCATTTCCATCTTTTATATATACACACACTCTCATATTTCCTCTCCCTCTCCACCATCTTCTCTGGCGAAACCCGACCCACGACAGCCCCGTCACCACAGCAGCAAACACCACCAAGGTTGTGTTGGGTTTGTGGTTATCACCACAGAGGGTGCGATTGGATGTTGTTTAACAACCATAGGTTCGTGGGTTTTATATTTTCACAGAGGGAGTGCGTTTTGGTTGTAAAGAGACACAACTAGGGTGCATTCGTTTTGTGGTTTACACCAGCATGGGTGCGTGTGGTTCAACGACAAAGGTGCGTCTGGGGTTTGGGCCTCAACTGACCCGGGGTACGCTTGGTCTATGTAAACCCGAGTAAGGGTGCGTCGGGTTTGTTCATTCACCGACCGAGTGCGTTTGTTTGGCTGTCGAAACAGCAGGTTTAGGGCTGTTTGGTTTGTAGCAACCCGAAAAGGGGTTTTGTTTCTGTGGCTGCTAGCACCAGGAGGGTGCGTTTGGGTCATTCTCAACCCACACCCATGCGTTGGGTTTTTATAAACCCACCATGGTGTTCGGCTCTCGATAAAAGCACAAGGGGCGTTGGGTTTTAATAGATTTAGGCTGCGTTTGATTTTGGCTATGCACCAAGGGGTGCGAGTGGTTGTTATAGCAGCCGTAGGGGGGTGCAGTCGGGTTCGTGATAACACCACAAGGGTGTTTGTTTCGGGTGGTCAGCCACCGAATAAGGGTGTTTGTTTCGGGTAGTCAGCCACCGAATAAGGGTGTTTGTTTCGGGTGGTCAGCCACCGAATAAGGGTGCGTTGGGTTGTCATCCACAGCCAAGGGTGTTTGTTTCTCGATTTAACGTTAGTTGGGGTGCGTTTGGATTAGTAGTTAACAGCCGTAGGGTGCGTTTGTTCGGGTTGGCTGCGGGGACAGCCGGGGTGCGTCGAGGGTGTGGGTTTGTTTGGTTTCCTATAATATTAATAGGGTGCGTTTGGACTGTCACAGCCGCGGGTGCGGTTGGTTTGGTTGTTCGCCGATAGGGGGCGTTTGGCTTAACAGCAGCCATGCACATGAGTGCGTTTGGCTGCTGTACATACCATTAGGGTGCGTTTGGTGTTGCTCGACAGTTAAAGGGCGTGTTTGGTTTAGCGAATCAACGAGGAAACGACGAGGGTTTGTTTGGTTTATATCTCAAAACGACAAATAAAAATAACTTAAGGTTTAATAAATATTAAAACTGGATAAATATTCTTTGGTGGTTTTTAATCGGTTAAATAAATATAATCCTTAATAATTGGTTTAATTTAAATATAATGGTGTATATATATATTATATCTAAACACGCGGACATTTGAAATATTGAAACGCGATTGATTTCAATATATATTCATTAACTGAAAACGTTTAGTTTTGCGAAAATGGAAAACGATTTACAAACGGAAAAGTCATGACGAAAATTTATATAATTTTCTATATTCACGATTTACTAAAACTTTATTAATTTAGAGAAACGATAAAAGGAATTAAGATATGTTTTAAGATATATTAAATGGTATTATACAATAACCTGGACAACGAGCGAAAACTATACTTTTACAATAAGGCGAAGTGTTTTAGACACGACCTGTTAAAGAAATGAAACATAATTTATAAAATATTAAATTATATTTTATAATGGTTATAAACGGTTACCAACTTCGGTTGTTTAAGTTATAATAGTAAGATACGTGTCAACTTTTATTCAAAGTCTTTTGTTAATTAAATTGGAGTCAAACTAATTGGTTTAATTAACAACTCGCATTTATTATATAAGACCTGCAAGGTATTATATACTTTTCATAAATCTTTGGATTGATCGTTTTTGTGATATAATTTACGGTAAGAATTATATAAGGGTTATTTTTCATAAGAAGTATATAACGAATATATATTACACGCTTTGCGTATATTTTCAATTTATTTATTTAACCAACCACCAAACCATTACAATCTGGAAATCTAAATCTTTATCAACGTGTCGCGTTGACACAACAATTCATCGGGAAACCCAAACGCATTACCCTAGGCTAGTGGGACTTAGCCGTTAAGATAAGCTGCAACTTCTTGGTCGAGCCGTTCAGTTTTCTGTTTCGTCTTGTACTCAATGAGTACATTCCCGCCAATCGTTCTTCATCATCGATGTGAGTTTATAGCCCCTCTTTCACTTGTTTTACATTTACTTTACAAATCTCGGGGGAGAATACATGCTCAATATAACTTGTTTACATTTTTGTTCACAATATCTTTTACATACTATTCTACACACTTGGTTCACATACTTGATTTTGCAATTCATTACAAACACATTTACATGATTGATTTTAAATTGGTTTACATACTTATATGCATAGTTCGCTATGGGATACATTATTTGGCTTTATTTTTGGTCACAAATGCATACTTTACATTTGAAATGATTTTCGGATTTCGATTTGTTTGGCGCCTGCGGGGCCAATAAGCATTACATGCCCGGGTGTTGCAGATGGAACACCCATGATGGGAACACATTATTTGTATCACTGCTCGAATCGGGCACATACATACAAGTCTACGTCACAGCGTCATGAACTGTAAATCACTTGGAGGGTGAGCGCGAATGTTATGAAATAGATCTATTCGGGTGTGGATCCCTGTTCGGGTGATTAAGCTATCGCAGGTAACGAACATTATAGCGTGATGTCCACGCGAATGATATAAAATAGATCTATTCGGGATTGACAACCCCCGTTCGGGTGACTAGCTATCACTGGGAACGAACGTTATAACATGTCGGATTATAACGTTGGGACTATAGGGCCCCCCCAACATGGCACATTGTGTTAAGCAGCTGCCTTGAAGTTTCAAGACTCCCCCCCCCCCCCCCCCCCCCCCCCCCCCCCCCCCCCCCCCCCCCCACCCCCCCCAGCACTCAAGATCTCCAGATATTTAAATTCTCCACCAATATTCGTCGATATTTCTTTCACGAGGTCCTGCAAAAAATATAGGAAGAACATGTGTATTCCTATCTTGGTACCTACGGTTAATTTAAACTAAACTAAACAAAATAATTACGGGTCAGTCTGGTGGATACGGCGTATCAGATGAATGAATACGCCATATTCAAAATCTGGCAATAATGTTTTTAAAGTGCAAAAAATAAAGACTGATAACGTCCAGAAAATCAATACGCCGTATGGTATGGAGCAGATATGCCGTATTGATGTCTGGGAAGATAGACTCGATAACAAAATTAAATAACATTCCGGGTTGTCTCTCGGGAAGCACTTTTGTTTACAATGAAGTCTTTAAGTTAGACTTGTCTTCAACTTCTCTTCATTATTTGGTGCCCGTCACCTTCCATCCTTCGTCCTTTTTCTGAAAAATATCTTGATAGATTTTGGACATATTATCTTTGTTTCTTTCCCATATATCATATTCGTAACTTCTTATAGCAATATACTCTTCATTGGGTCCAAGCGAGTATTGAATGGCTTCAAAATTTTCTACTTTACACCTTCTTTTGTTAGGTAGCTCATTGATATAAATTGGGATGTATTGCGATAAATTTTCGCTTTGTCCTGACGTGTTTTTCAATATCATGTACTTTAAAGGCCATTGAAAATGAGTCATAGCAGTGTTTGGACGGGTTTTATCATATTTAATTCCTTCAACACATTACTACTCAAAATATTCAAACCACAAATCTCTTATTCTAATTTCTATCATCCCCAAACCCCCCCCCAAGCCATGAAATATCACCTTTTGAGTCCTTCCATCCACTTTCTTATGGTATTTGAATGATGTTTTTATGTTTGATAAGAATTCAAGTGGATCAATCCCCCATTTCTCTCCTTCGTCCAACATTTCATCTTCTCCATCATATGATTCGGGATAGAATCTACAGAAGAATTTCTCAACAAGTTCCTCCTAAGTGGTGATTTTTTCATCTCCATCACTAATCACCAATCATTTAGGCATCACCGGCCCAACGAGAGAGGAAAGACTTTCATTCGTAGTTGATGGGAATATACGCCAGGAACGTAGATCAAATCAACCATTTTAAGTACCTTAGCAATATGATCCACCACGTCTTCATAGTGAGTTCCGTGATACATGTTCTTTCGTAATTCTACTAGAAATTCTTTGCTGAGATCAATTTTTATGTCGTTACTGGTGATAGAAAGATTTGATTCAAATTGAGCTTTTTACATGTTTTCATTTAGAATTGGTTCAGCCATGACTTTTTGTAATTCCTTCTTCAATCAACTAGCTCTGATAAGTACTTCCTATAACACAAGTAAAAATATCTACAGGATTTGCTCTGAAAAAAAGGTACAAAAATTTAGCATAAAAAATCAAATAAGAAAACTAAGATTTCAGCTTCTGTTCTAGATAATCGATACGCCGTATTAATCAGTTGAATGAATACGCTGTATTGGACAAAAAGTTGAATACGATGTATCCGATGGAAGTGGATACGCCGTATTAAGCTATCGACCAGAACAATTAAATACGCAAACAATTAAACACACATATATACAAGCAAACAATTAAAGATAAACATACAAAATTTACAGAATATACAAGAATATACACTAATCTAAATTACATTAATCTTAAGGGTTAGATCTAATCTAATGTTAAAAACCAAAATATCAAATAAAAATCAAGATTAATTTTCACTCCCCGACGACGGTGTCAAAATCTTGATGTGTCATTGTGTGGTGTATATTTTATTGATTCAAGTTGTAAATTTATATTTTTCAGACTAAACCAAAAACAACACTTTAACAGGCAGTGTACCCGATCGGTAGTAGTTTCATGGTAAGTAGGTGTCAGAACACTTAAAGCGCTGTAAATCAAACAATTTAATTAATATCTTGGTTATCTAATCTATGTTAATTCTACTCTATTCTAAACCTATGTCAGTGTCCTATTTCTAATTCACATATGAAGGGGTTTTCAGCTGAAGAGACTGGCAACAGGGGGGTTGGTATGTTGTTGGTGACTACAATTAATTCAAGACACTTTAACCCACGCGAGCTAATTAACAAAAGAGCAAAGAGCAATCAAGCCAAATATAAGAAAACTGTATTAACCATTATTCATCCGATTAGAAAGTTGGTTTGTTTATTAAGTGCAATAATTTCTTCTCTCGAGGTGGCATATCATTCTTAAGATTTAGGCGTTACATCATCCTAAGACCTAGACACATTAATTCTATCACAATTAAAGCATCCACATAAAGCATCCTTATTTACTGATTATAATCTATCTTAGAGATTAAAGCAATGGTGATCTTGTTAAACCCTAGCTCATAGAGACTTTACCCACTTACCGCTTAATGGCAATTCATACACTAGTAGTCTACTTGTCCAACTATCCAATGGAATCAGAACGTTACTTGTTGAATTATCTAGGTCATCCTTCTAGTCCAACACGATCAATAAACCATTGGCCATATTCCAATTAAACTATTAACCTGAAGCGTATCTTGACACGGAACTTAGAAGGACAATATTTATGTAACTATTATTCTAGATGTATGAATTACTATATGGAGAGCTATCCCAGACTCTAGATCTACTTGGTTCGTATCACTAGATCCAGTTGAATGATAGGTAGCATACAAAAGCGCGTAAACAAGTATAAATTGATAAACATAAACAAACATACAACGATAAATCAAGAAATCGAGATAAACAAATACTAAACATTTAGATCTTCATAATAATGGCTAATACCCGAAGGTATTAGCCTTCAAATGTCATAATAAATACAAGAGCAATTATTTAGCCATGGTAAACTAACCGAGTTAACGAATGATACCAAAAATTGAATGATTACTAAAGTATACCGAATTACACGTTGTCTCCTATAGAATTGATAATGTTGCTCGACCTCTTCTGCTCTTTTTCTCTTCTGAAAATCGACTTTTATGGTTTAGGTATCGAGAATATGATTTAGCATACTTAAAACTCGTTTTTGAGTTCAAAAAGATGGTAAAAACTTTCATCCAATCTATTTCGCAAGTAAAACTCTTAATCCAGCTCAACAAAAATACACCGTAACCGAAAACGAACTTATGGCTGTAGTTTTTGCATTCGACAAATTCAGATCCTATCTTATTCTCTCAAAAACTATTATCCACACCGATCATTTAGCTCTTAAGCATTTATTCAAGAAACAAGATGTAAAACCACGCCTTATTCGATGGATTCTACTTTTGCAAGAATTCGACATAGAAATCAAAGACAGAAAAGGTATAGAAAATGTTGCTGCTGACCACTTGTCCTGAATTAAAAATGACAAAATAAGCGATGACAATGAAGTCGATGATAACTTTCCTAGAGAAACTCTTACGGAAATCAACACCAAAGATGAACCATGGTTCGCGGATTTTGCAAACTACTTGGTAGCTGATATTATACCAAAAGGGATGACGTATCAACAAAAGAACAAATTCTTCTCTGACCTAAAAACTACTTCTGGGAGGAACCTTACCTTTTCAAAGTATGTTCTGACGGAATGATCAGACGCTGTGTATCTGAACCGGAAACCCGAAAAATATTAGATCAATGTCACCACGGACCAACCGGTGGACATTATGCACCCAACGTAACCACTAAAAAGGTCCTAGATTCAGGATTTTACTGGCCAACAATCATAAAATAAGCTCATACTCTAGTTCGCCTATGCAAAGCATGTCAAAAAACAAGAAATATATCTAAACGTAATGAGATGACCTTAAACAACATTCAAGTATGTTAAATTTTCGATATATGGGGTATTAACTTTATGGGACCATTCCTAAAATCGCATAAGTTTGAATGCATTCTTGTCGCTGTTGATTACGTATCTAAATGGGCCGAAGCTCAAGCTTTACCAACCAATAATGCCCGAGTGGTTATCACTTTTCTAAAGAAACAATTCTGCCATTTCGGGATGCCCAAAGCTCTAATCAGCGACCGAGTTACACACTTCTGCAACAAGATACTGGAAATAACCATGAAAAGATATGAAGTTAATAATCGTTTCTCTACATCATATCACCCATAAACTAGTGGTCAAGTTGAAAACACGAACAAAGCTCTTAAAATAATTCTTGAAAAACTGTTAAAGACAACCTTGCTATTTGGTCAATGTTGGGATTAAAAGTCTTCTGAGTGCTGTTGAAGTTACTGCTACTAGTTATGATTGTTACTGCTGCTGGTTATAGTTACTACTGCTGGTGTAGACTGCAGGAAATAATCTAAGTCATTACTACTGCTAGAGTAAAGTTACAACTGCTAGTGTAAAAGTTAAGACTGTTAGAGTGTTTCTGCTGTTAGACTTAGTTAGTACTGTTAGTCTGTTTTAGTACTGCTAAAGTGATATGTATGAGATATTTTAGGAAAAGATAATGTATGAGTAGAAAACGCGTTGTAAGCCCATTAGGGTTCCTTGGTGTATAAAAGGAGACCCTAAGGCATGTAGTTCATATATCTCATTTTCATATTCAGTCATTTATAGCTTCAAGGTTTTATATAACCCTAACACTATCAAGAGTGTTCATATTAATATATCGAGGCTTAAAGTTTGGTATTATACAATCTTGTTTGTCACTGTTTTATTGCTTGTTCTTCTTAGTATCATAGACTAGATTCCACATAGTCTTTGATATATTCAATCAAAGTTTCTACCATAGTTGTCTTGGATTTATTCAATACAACTAAGCCTTTTACAAGCTAAGCAAGATCTATTCAAGTGGGATCAACAAGTGGTATCAGAGCTTGTTGAGAAACTTTGAATAAGAAGAAACAATCTACACATACCAGATCTATTTGTTTGTGAAAACATGGAGTCAGTATCTGCACAAATGGTTGCTGCTGCAAAACTTCCAGTGCTCAATCCAAATGAATTTGAGCTTTGGAAAATGAGGATCGAACAGTACTTCCTAATGACGGATTATGCTCTTTGGGAAGTAATAGTAAATGGTGACTCACCTCCACCAAAGAGAACTATTGATGGTGTTGAGCAAACATATCCTCCTACAACTGCAGAAGAGAAGTTAGCAAGAAAGAATGAGTTAAAGGCAAGAGGTACATTGTTGATGGCTCTTCCAAATGAACATCAACTAAAGTTCAATACCTACAAAAATGCCAAGTCTCTGATGGAAGCTATTGAGAAGAGGTTTGGAGGTAATAAGGAGTCAAAGAAAGTACAGAAGACACTTCTTAAACAGCAGTATGAGAATTTCAATAGAAAAAGCTCAGAAGGACTTGACCAGATCTATGATAGACTGCAAAAGCTTATCAGTCAGCTAGAGATTCATGGAGAAACTATTTCTCAAGAAGATGTGAATCTGAAGTTATTAAGAAGTCTGCCATCTGAGTGGAAGACTCATACCCTGATTTGGAGGAACAAACCAGATTTAGAAACTCTAAGCATGGATGACTTGTACAACAATCTGAAGATTTATGAAGCTGAAGTCATGGGGTCATCTAGCACAAGCCAAAACACACAAAACGTAGCTTTTGTGTCTTCCAATATCACTAGCAGCACCAATGAAGCAGTTAAGACTACTCATGGTGTTTCTGCTGCTAACTCCAAGAATAATGCTTCTACTTTACCAAATGTTGATAGTCTGAGTGATGTTGTGATCTACTCCTTCTTTGCTAGTCAGTCTAACAGTTCACAATTAGACAATGAAGACCTAAAGCAAATTGATCCTGATGATTTAGAGGAGATGGACTTGAAGTGGCAGATGGCAATGCTGACAATGAGAGCAAGGAGATTTCTCAAGAAGACAGGAAGGAATCTAGGTGTTAATGGGACTGATACCATTGGCTTTGACAAGACCAAGGTGGAATGCTATAATTGCCACAGAAGAGGTCATTTTGCTAGGGAATGCAGGGCACCTAAGAATCAAGACAGTAGAAACAGGGAGACAACAAGAAGGACTGTGCCAGTTGAGGAAACTACTTCAAATGCTTTAGTATCTCAGTGTGATGGATTTGGGTATGATTGGAGTGACCAGGCTGAAGAAGGACCTACCAATTTTGCACTTATGGCCTATACTTCTTCAAGTTCTTCAAGCTCAGACACTGAGGTATCAACTTGCTCTAAAGCATGTTTAAAATCTTATGAAACTCTCCAAGAACATTATGATAATCTGACAAAAGATTTTAATAAGTCTTAATTAAATGTAGGAGCTTATAAAGCAGGTCTAGAATTTGTAGAGGCTAAACTAGATGTGTATAAAAAGAATGAGGTTGTTTTTGAAGAGGACATAAACATTTTAAAACTTGATATTATGTTGAGAGATAATGCACTAACAGAGCTTAGAAAGAAAATTGAAAAAGCTAAAAAAGAAAGAGATGATTTAAAACTTACCTTAAAAAAGTTTGAAAATTCATCTAAGAACCTAAGCAAACTGTTAGATAGTCAAGTAAGTGATAAGTTCAAGACTGGTGTGGGGTATGATAGTCAAGTGTATGATAGTCAAGTGTTTGATAGTCAAGAGAATGATAAGTACAAAACAGGTGAAGGGTATCATGCGGTTCCCCCTCCTTATACTGGGAACATGCCCCCTAAACCTGATTTGGTACTTGCTGATGAATATGGTTTTAGCGAGTCAGTAACTAGTGTACCTACAGTTGCAACTAGTAAAGTTAAGACTAGTGAGTCAAAATCTAAGTTTGTTTGTAAACCACTTATTGAAGACTAGATATCTAACAGTGGGAATAAGAATGAGACTGAGTCTATGTCTAGACAGAGAAAACCTAGTAATGCTAAAGTAGAATTTGTTAAAAACTAATGAGCATGTGAAATCTCCTAGGGAGTCTGTTAAGAAGGCAGAGAACAATAAGCAAGATAAATACCCTATGAAAAACAGTCAAAGTCCTAGAGGTAACAAGAGAAACTAGAATAATTTGATGACTCAGAAATTAGGAAGTAATTTTGAGTTTAAAAATAAAGCTTGCTATGTATGTGGCAGCTTTAACCATTTAATCAAAGATTATGATTTCTATGAAAAGAAAATTGTGGAAAAACCTGTATGGAACAATGCTAGAAGGGTGAATCATCAAAGTTCTCAAAGAATGACTCGCCCTCATTCAAAAAGAAATTTTGTTCCAAGAGCAGTCTTAATGAAATCTGGTCTTAAAACACTTAATACTGCTAGGCAAAACTCTTCAAGAGCAGCAGTATCAGTTAATACTGCCAGACCAATTAATACTGCCTACCCAAGACCAACAGTGAATAGTGCAAGGACAACATCAAATGTATTTAATAGAGCACATTCACATGTTATAAGGCCCTTTAACAAGTTTACAACAAATAAGAACAGTAATTTCAATGAAAAAGTTAATACTGTTAGGGAAAATGTTACTACTGTTGGGCCAAAAGCAGTAGTAAGTGATAATAAGGGAAATGAGGCTAATGCTGTTAAGGCCTCAGCATGTTGGGTTTGGAGACCAAAACACAAAGTTTTAGACCATGTCTCCAGAAACAATGGTGCATCAATGTCCTTTAAAAGATTTGACTATGTTGATGCACAAGGCAGATCCAAGTCTGTAATGGCTTGGGTCCCCAAGAGAGCCTGATTTTCTTACTTTTTGTGCAGGGCAATCCACAGCTAGAGTTGCAGGAAAAAGGAGTCATTGACAGTGGGTGCTCTAGGCACATGACTGGAAACAAGTCCTACCTCTCAGATTATGAAGAAATTGATGGTGGATTTGTTGCCTTTGGTGGAAACTCCAAAGGAGGTAAGATTACTGGAAAAGGTAAAATCAGGACAGGAAAATTGGATTTTGAAGATGTGTACTTTGTTAAGGACTAGTAAAAACTAAAGTTATTCTCGGCTTGTGTTTATCTTGTTTAATATAGAAGTCCAAGTCCCTCTTTCTGAACCTTTTGTGTTTCTGTGTGTGAGTTAAGCCTCAGCAACAAATCCTAGCCCTCCATTTCTTTTGTGTTTCTTTTAAAACCAAATCCACCATTGATGTTGCTCGGGTTTGGTGAGATTGCCAAAGTGGCATCTTTTAGGGTTAGGGGAGGTGGGGATGAAAGGAAAACTGGGTAAACGATGGGTTGATGGCAGGTTTAAAGGTTAGTGGAAGGTGGGTTTAGGTTGGGACTGGATAAACGAGTGTGTGGGTAAAAGAAGGAGAGGTAACATGTGATGGTGGGGCTTTTTAGGATTAGGCGGGAATGGTTGGGGAAGGGAGAGTGTTATTGGTTCACAGGTTTTAAAAGTTTCACTTGCCCAAAAAGAAACCCCAAAGTTTTACTCACTTGCCATTTCTTTTGTTTCTCTTTTCTTAGTTATATACGAGTTTAAAAAGTAGTCACAAGTAGTCCTTGTGTTTATTGAAACAAAGATAAAGAAGGTTTTGACAATGGCAGTTTCAGCCCTTGGTGTTTTTAAGAGAAAAACAGTTTTGTATAATTACATTTTTAGTCCCTATGTTTTACAAAAGAAAGTTTTGGGCTTTTATTGGGCTTGGGTTATGTATTGGGCTTGGGTTATGTATTGGGCCCAACTGGGTGTGTTTGGGCCCAATAAGGTTTAGGCTTATGTTATTGGGCTTTTTAAGGCCCAATAAGGTTTGGGTGGGTTTTGTGTGTACAATGGCTGAGATTGGCTTGTTCAAGGGCTAGGATCGGGCCTTCAAAGTCTTCATAGTCTCTGTCAATTGCACACAAATGGGCTGTTGTCATTGATTGAGGGCCCATTTGGTCTTCACAGTCTTCAATAATAATTATAAATTGATCTAGTGGTAAATTGTGAGGTTGAAAAAGTATATAAAAAATTATTATATAAATAAATTATATAAAAGATCATATAGGGTCAGTAGGTTTTACTAAAATTTTAAACAGGGCATTTTTATATTTCTCTTTTTTAAGATAATAAATTCACGACGATTCGAAAAGGTATGAAACGTGTTAAAAGGATTAATAACGAAAAGTTACGCGTTAAAAAACGAGTTATACGGTTAATTAGACGGAGTTTATAAAATAATTTTTAAATAATAATTATATCAAAAACAGCTAGTTTAGTATTTTTAACAAATAATACATATTTTTAGGATTCCAAAATGATAAGAATCGTAATTTTTCAATTAATAACGAATGAGTTATGAATTTCGCGAGTTTATGACAATTAATACCTTTATAAAACTATTTTTATAAAAGTTACTATTCATGACAGAAAGTTATATCTTTTTAAACCTCACAAAATTATAGAACTTTCAATATCGAGAATGTCCTCTGAAAGAATCGTTAAAAAACGGAGCTATAAACGAATAAATTACGACATTTCCGGGTTTTACGACAAACAAAATATGATTTTAATTAAAAAATACGTCTTGATGTGAACATGTAACAGTTACTGTTTCACCAGAGGGTCAAAATATGAAGAAATGTCAATTTATGATAACTGTCCTAATACAAAAGATGTGGCATAAGAAAACGCTTGAAATCGGGCTTAAACGCTCAACTAAGTTATGTAGTTTTACTGAAAAGGAAAATTATTAACGTTTTTTACTTATAACACACAATTTCTACCAAAAACCATTAGTTGGTGATTGAACTCTTGTTTGAATTATATGCGGTTATCAAAGTACTTATATTACTAGGGAGTTTCATAATGAGGCCTCTTTCGGATGGCCGTATCGACGAGTTGTTGGATTTACGATTTAAAGTGTCATAAACTCCTCGAACGTATGTCATGACCTCTTAGGATTATGATAGCCCAACGATAGTAGACGATGTAACAACCATAAGAATTATATTTAAGTACTCGATACCTTATACGACATATGATAATTTAGGTTGCATTCAATTCTTTTACGGACGCTTTATCTGCGATATTTGGATTATCAGAATCAGGTGAGTTCATTAGACCCACATTTTTACGATTTCAATGATGTATAATTATGGGTGTGGAACGTGCTTTGTTTTTATATAATTGGACAGTATGTATTAATTGCTTTTTGACCTAAGTAGCGAATACCTAGAGAGTTAAGCCCTATTATCATGAACTGTCAATTGCTAGTTGTAGTTGGGAAATGTACATTATGTGAGGACGAATGTTATTTATAGATCTATTTGGGGAAACAACGTTCCCCTGTTCGGTTGACTAGAAATCACCGGGAATGAACGTATTAGCATGTCGAAATTTAGGATGTTTTCGTGTTGTACATCTATTCGGGCAGAAATTGCAATACATTATTTTTGCAAGAAAGATCGTCGAGCTTTCTGTGTCATGAGCTTAGGAAAAAAGTTAATTAGTTTTGTGATGCCTGCATGCTGGTTGCATATCAACGGGAAAAAGTCTTCTGCGGTCCTGCTATTTTGATTTATCAAACCTATGAATTCACAACACTTAATGTTGACGTTTTTAAGCAATGTTTTCAGGAGATCAATAGGCATGGGGATGCAAGGATGCCATTGGGTTACATTTTTGATTGCAACGCTTAAAGATTTAGGTGCATCATATTTTGGGAAATGTATTGTCAACTTTTGTAATATTCAACAATGAACAAGTAAAGCTATATGCTTTTGTATTAAGTCTTTCAATTAAATCCAATGTATCATTTTAAACGACTTTTTGTGTCGTTCTTATATATCTTGTGCTATTGATCTTGAAGTAACACGCCCCGGCCTTTTACGTGCGACCCAATTTAGGGTTGTTACAAAAAGAACAAAATAGTTTAGAACATGTCTACAGACACAAATGGTGCATCAATGGAACTTTAAAAAGATTTGGATTATATTGATGCAAAGGCAGATCCAAGTTTTTCCATGTTTTGATGAGATTGTGTCACCTCAAGAGAAACTAATTTCCTCCATTATGTGTAGGGCATCCACACAAGATTTGAAAGATAATTGAGTGATTGACTAAAGGATGCTTAGGCATATGACAAGAAACAGATCTTATCTTACAGATTATGAAGAAATTGATGGAGGATTTGTTGCCTTTGGTGGTAGTACCAAAGGAGGAAAAATTACTGGGAAAGGTAAAATCTGTACAGGTAAATTAGATTTTGAAGATGTGTACTTTGTTAAAGAGCTTAAGTTTAAACTTTTTAGTGTCTCACAAATGTGTGACAAGAAGAACAATATTCTTTTTACAGACACTGAATGTGTTGTTTTGTCTCTTGACTTTAAGCTACTTGATGAAAGTCATGTTTTGCTTAAAGTTCCTAGAAAGGATAACATGTACAGTGTTGATTTAAAGAATGTTGTTCCTCAAGGAGGTCTCACTTGTCTCTTTGCAAAAGCCACATTAGATGAATCTAATCTTTGGCATATGAGGCTTGGGCATATAAATTTCAAAACTATAAACACACTGGTAAGGGTAAATCTTGTGAGAGGTTTACCTTTAAAAAATTTTAAAAATGATCACACATGTGTTGCTTGTCAGAAAGGAAAGCAACATAAAGCTTCTTGTAAGACCAAGACTATAAGCTCAATCAGCCAACCTTTACAAATGTTGCACATGGATTTGTTTGGTCCAACTTTTGTAAAGAGTATAATGAAAAAGATGTACTGCCTAGTTGTCACAGATGACTATAGTAGATTTAGTAGGGTTTTATTTTTTAAGCAATAATGGATGAGACCAGTGGAAATCCTTAAAGCTTTTTTTTTTAACATGAATAAAAAACTAATAGATCAAAAAGTTAAGATAATTAGATATGACAACGGACAGATTTAAGAATAAAGAGATGGAATAGTTCTATGAGAAAAAGGTATTAAGAGAGAGTTATGTGTTTCCACGGGATCCCAAACAGGAATGTGAGTAGCTAAAAAGGAAAAAGTAGAACACTAATTGAAGGTGCTAGAAACTATGTCTACGCTGATTCAAAGTTACCTACTACCTTTTGGGATGAAGCAGTTATTAATGCTTGTTATGTTCAAAATGTGTATTAGTAATGCAAGCCTACAACAAGAACCTATTATGAACTTTTTCATGGTAGAACACCAAGTTTAAACTTTATGAGACCATTTAGGTGTCATGTTACAATTCTTAAAACCTTAGATCATCTAGGTAAGTTTGATGGGAAGGTTG
This sequence comes from Tanacetum coccineum, assembly GCA_026074375.1. NCBI lineage: Eukaryota > Viridiplantae > Streptophyta > Magnoliopsida > Asterales > Asteraceae > Tanacetum > Tanacetum coccineum. The sequence continues at coordinate 75,453 of BQNB010004829.1, forward strand.
ATGAGGGATTCTTTGTTGGATACTCTGTGAATAGCAAGGCATTTAGAGTATTTAATAGTAGAACCAGGATAGTAGAGGAGACCTTTCACGGTACTTTTTCTTGAAAATAACTATTGTTGCAGGGAGTAGACCATCTGGTTTTTTGGATATTGATACCTGAAAATAATATCTTTAGAAATTATAAGCCAGTTGTTGTAGGGAATCAATCTAATTGCAGTGCAGGTATAAAAGCATGTGATAATGCATGTAAAGTTAGAGTGGAGACAAGTTACTAGCTAAGATTTACATACTGCTACGCATCTATATGACTCAGATTACTATTCTTTCATTGTTCAAAGGATTCGTCCTAATGTGGAATTCAAAACCAGTTAGGAGGGAGGAGGAGAAAGATAGGATACTAAAGTTCCAGAGAAAGAAAGTGGAGTTTCAAGTAAAGAAGATGACCAGGATGATCAAGATCTAAGAGATGAATTTGAAAGATTGATTCATCAAGTGAAGGATGGAAATGTTAACAGTAACTAAAATATTAATAATGTTGTTCAAACTGTTTAATACTGCTAGCATAAATGATAATGTTGTTGATGAGAATATAGTCTATGGGTGTGAAAATGATCTAAATATGCCTAATTTGGAAGAGATTGTCTATTTAGATGATGATGAAGATGTTGCAGAGGCTGATGGTATGCGTTTAATTACACGTACCTTTGACCTCTAAAATCGGACTTAAATGACTAAAAACATACCAAAAATACATTGTATTTGTATGTTTTACATTTGTATTATGCAGGAAATGGATATCCAAGAAAAGGATAAAAATCAAAGCCAAAACAACAAAACCGAGCACGAGAACAGAAAGAGCATAAAGAGAAGTCAAAATCAAAGCCAAGTCAAAAAGTCAAAGTCAAAGTCAACCCCGGAATGAGGCATTAGAAATAGCATCGAAAACTAAACCTGAAAACCTAAACTGCCAAAAGTGGGCCCACCCGTACCCACCTAGTGGGCCTGGGAAAGCCAACTAATATCTTTATAAGCCATAAAGCATAAATAAAAGCCCAAGTCTTTTTAAAAACCATACCCGGCCCAAAGCTAGTATTGGGAATAAATCTTCATCAAGAGTTAATACTGCCAAGGTATAACTAACAGTACTAATGGAGTTAGTACTGCCAGTACAAACTTAGTACTGCCAGTGTTAGTTAATACTGCTGATGGTTAATGCTGCTGACTTGGAGATAAGGATGCAAAGAGATAAATATGGAATGTATATCTTATATATTTTAGGAAGATACGTATATGGTTATAATTGTAATTGATCCTAAAAGTTCGGTAGTTATCTTGTAAAGGACTCCTTGTGGTGTATAAAAGGAGATCCTAGGTTAAGGTTTTATATATACTTAAGAGACAGATATACATCTTAGAGAAAGAACATATAGCTTCAAGGTTGTAAACCCTAGTACTAAGCAAGAGTATTCGTATTATTGATCTAATAATATTGAAGCATTTTATGTTTTATTCATTGTTCATTGTTTAGTATTGTTTCATTGATTAATACTTCTAGAGTATTGAAGTGTAGATTCTGCATACACTTTGATATACAAACAAAGTCTCTACCATTGTTATTTTGGATTCATCCAAGGTAACATACACTTTACAAGGTAAAGAATCGATTAAGGCTTGGGATCAACATTCTTTATGAGAAGACGTGAAGGTGCGAAGTATCTGACCAATGGATTCATAATTAGATCCCTATCCACTGCCATGCCAATGTTTGAGTTTTTTTTGAATTATTTACCCATATATGTCCAAGGAGGGAAGCTTCCCTAGTCTGAAGCAATATTCATGTTAAATAGTGAAACAAAAAGGGAATGTTTGGATAGGAAGTTGTTTGGACTGCCATATAATATGTCTGCTTTTGTGTTGAGTGTTAAAAAAAGGAGTGTTGTTTTCCTTTTTGAGTTTGAAAATATATTACTGTTTGTTGTATTACGTGCTACATCCGATGGTGAAATCAACATCCAGCCTGGAGCATATAGAAAGAAGTTCCCTGCGCAGGTATGAGTTTCTAATAGGCCACGAGGGGCAATTATGTTTGTCTTTTATATTTTTACCGTTTTGACAAAACTAGAATTTTGCTACCCGAGTTTAATGAGATAATTCACATGCCATATGCTGTGTAAAGTCGGATAGTCTCTCTATAATCAGGAGTATGCCACCCTTTAGTTATGTAGCACTTAGAACATTGTTAAGGCGTTAATACCTTATTTTTCCTTTTCTTTTTAGTATCTTTACTTTTATACGGTCTCATTTGCTATATAGGTTTGTTTTACCACTGTCTGGGATTGTAATCCACTTAGTGAACATGACTTTCGGGATGCTATCAAGGATAATTACTACTCAGTGGAGAAGTTCAAATTTGGCTTGAACCAGGATCAGGTAGGTATATATGTGCTATAAATGTTATATTTGTATTTTATCCTACTTACTTCTGAAATTTCAGGTAGATAAGCTTATGACTTCATTTCGTTCCAAGAAAATATCTAAAAATCAAGAGAGAAATGTGTTGAGACGTGGTGATAAGCTAGCAGAGGGACATGCTAGATTTGGTGGTGATCTTAGGAGGACTATTGTGGAAAGAGCCGTGAGCAAAGAGGATGATCGCATAAACTTTAATGATGAAAAGATTGTAGAAGTGGATAAAGTCAGTTGCGGTAGAAAGAGGGACAGGTTTAAGAAAAATCATTTGCGAGAGAACGATGATTTTGGTGATTCTGGTAGTCGGAATAAATTACCAGCTATCTATGTGTCTTATATTGAGCAGTTTTGCTCTACTGCAAAGATCAAAATAGTCAATAATCATACACAAATACGTGTCAAAGTTGATGACAAGACAATAGTAATATCAAAATCATCTGTGAGGAGAGATCTTCAATTTAATGATGAGGATGGTTGTAACACCCCCAAATTGGGTCGCAGCGGAATAAGGGTCCGGGGCGTGTTACTTCTCAGATCAATAACACTAGATGTATATAGAACGACCAAAAGTTGTTTAAAAACTGATAATTGGATTTAAACAAAGTATTTGTTACATAAAGCCAAGCTTTCACTTGTCCACTTGTTCAAAATACAAAGATTTCTAGCCCATACAGTTATACAAAATGTAATTCGACAAAATCTTTAATGCATGATATCCAAATCAAAACCACCAGTGTATCCCTTGTACCTTGTGCTTACTGATAACCCTGAAAAACATTCTTTAAAACGTCAAACAATAATGTTGTGATTCATACGTTTGATAAATTATATAATGTAGGATCCAACATACTCAAGGGTAACTTGGTAATTTTCTTAATTACTCTTAAAGTTATATTAGTATATATATTTTGGGTATATAAAACTTACGAACCAATAACTTGGTGTCTTCTATGCCTGTCAGTCTATTGCAACAACAAGAGTTTACAAAGATCATCCAGTTGAACAGATTATTAGAGATCTACATTCAGCACCTCAAACAAGAAGGATGACCAAGAATTATGAAGAACATGGTTTGGTGAGTTTAATTTAAAAGCTGAGGAGAACAAACCATAAAGACTTTCAGAATTGTCTATTTGCTTGTTTTCTATCAAAAGTAGAACCTAAGAAGGTGATTCAAGCTTTGACAGATCCTAGCTGGATAGAAGCAATGCAGGATAAGCTTCTACAGTTTAAATTACAGAAGGTTTGGACTTTGGTTGATTTACCATATGGCAAGAGGGCCATTAGAACAAAATGGGTCTACAGAAACAAGAAAGATAAGAGAGGTATTGTGGTTAGAAACAAGGCAAGACTGGTTGCACAGGGTTACACTCAAGAAGAGGGAATCGATTATGATAAGGTTTTTACTCCAGTTGCTAGGATTGAAGCAATTAGGCCGTTCTTAGCCTATGCCTCATTCAAAGACTTTGTTGTGTACAAGATGGATATGAAGAGTACATTTCTTTATGGCAAGATTGAAGAGGAAGTTTATGTCTGTCAACCTTCAGGATTTGAAGATCCAGAGTTCCTTGACATAGTTTATAAGGTAGAAAAGGTATTATATGGTCTACATCAAGCTCCTAAAGCCTGTTATGAGACTTTGTCTACCTATTTATTGGAAAATGGATTTCAGAGAGGAACAATAGATAAGACTTTGGTCATTAAAAAAGTCAAAGGTGATATTCTACTAGTTTAAGTATATGTAGATGATATCATTTTTGGATCTACTAAGAAGGAGTTATGCACCGAGTTTGAGAAATTGATGCACAAGAAGTTCCAGATGAGTTCTATGGGTAAGCTCACTTTCTTCTTAGGATTGCAAGTGACACAGAAAGATGATGGGATTTTCATCAGTCAAGACAAGTATGTGGATGAAATTTTGAAGAAGTTTGGTTTTTCAACTATGAAGATAGCAAGTACACCTATGGAGACTTCAAAACCTTTAATGAAGGATGAAAATGCTGAAGATGTTAATGTTTACTTATATAGATCAATGATTGGATCACTGATGTATTTAACATCTTCAAGGCCTGATATTATGTTTGCTGTATGTGCATGTGTAAGATTCCAAGTCACACCTAGAGTTTCACATCTTCAAGCCGTGAAAAGAATCTTTAGATACTTGAAATGTCAACCTAAATTGGGCCTTTGGTATCATAAGGACTCACCATTTGCTTTGGAAGCGTATACTGATAGTGGCTATGCTTGTGCAAGTTTAGACAGGAAATCCACAACAGGAGGTTGTCAATTTATTAGGAGCAGATTGATTTCATGGCAATGCAATAAGCAAACTGTGGTTGCAAATTCTACAACTGAAGCAGAATATGTAGCTGCATCAAATTTCTATGGACATGTGTTATGGATCTAAAATCAATTGCTTGATTATGGATACAACTTTATGAACACCAAGATTTTCATTAACAATGAGAGTACCATCTACATTGTAAAGAATCCATTATTTCACTAAAAAACTAAGCACATTGAGATCAGACACCACTTTATCAGAGATTCCAATGAGAAGAAGCTTATTCAGATGATCAAGATTCACACAGATCATAATGTTGCAGATTTACTCACAAAGGCATTTGATGTTAGTCATTTTCGATTTTTGACTGCTAGCATTGGAATGCTTAATCTCTGAGGTGTTGTTTGGATAGATTGATGATTGGAATGGGTTGGAAATACTATTTGGATGAAATTGAGGTTTATACTGGTAACTTAAGAGTTAGTGCTGCTGGCATGACTTAATGCTGCTGGGCGAAAAGTTAGTACTGCCAAGCAAAAAGTTAATGCTGCTGGGCTAAGTTAGTGTTGCTAGGTTACCGTTAGGGTTAAAACTGCCGAGGGTGTCTTTTGTAAATTAAATGGTTACTTCACTTATGGGTTTGCTTAATTTCCTATAAAACCGTTTATGATCACACAGTAATCACTCTTAAACACTCTCACGCTCTTAATTTTACAAACCCTAACTCGATTTCATCACCGACGTTCACAATTATCATCAATGGCGGACTTAACCTTTGCTGATTCTCACAATATGGTGGCGTACTTAGAAAAATCAGAAGTCAATGCTGATTTTACAGAGATAGTTGATTTCCTTAATGCTAGCCCTATTAGTTTTGCCGTAACTGTAAGTCTAACTATCTATGTGTCCTATATTGAGCAGTTTTGGTCTACTGCAAAGACCAAAACAGTCAACAATGAAACACAAATACATGCCAAAGTTGATGACAAGACTATAGTAATAACAAAATCATCTGTGAGGAGATATATTCACTTTGATGATGAGGATGGTATTACTTGTCTAACAAACACTGAGATTTTTGAAAACCTTCAATTGATGGGATATGAAAAGCTTTCTGATAAACTTACTTTTCTAAAACCTTTCTTTTCCCCTCAATGGAAGTATCTCATTCATACCATCTTACAATGTTTAAGTTCTAAATCAACTGCTTGGAATGAATTTGGTACTAATATAGCATCAGCAGTTATATGTTTGGCTAAGAATTAAAAATTTAATTTTTCTAAATTGATTTTTGATGGTATGTTGAGAAACTTGGATCCTAATTCTAAAAAGTTTTTAATGTATCCAAGGTTTTTACAACTGTTTTTGAACAATTAAATTGAAAATCTTGCAGCAGTTTTTAATGATGAATATGATACACCTTCTCATACTAAAAAGGTTTTTGCTAACATGAGAAGGAAAGGAAAAGATTTTTTAGGGACAGTTACACCATTGTTTCCATCTATGCTGGCATCACAAGCAGTGGATGGTGAAGGTTCAGGACAACCCACTGGACCCTAACACACACCTACTACTGCTTCACTATCTCATGTTGAACCAATCCCTACTGTTGCATCATCATCACACCTTAAAAAGACTTATAAACGTAGGAAAGCCAAAAGAAAGGTCACTGAGATTCCTAAGTTCAGTGAGCCTACTAACCTTGATGCAGATGAGGCTGTCCATGAGAAGAGGAGAGACAGTGTGGAAAGGGCTGCCACTACTGCTGCTAGCTTAGATGCAGAGCAAGACAGTGGTAACATAAATAGGACCCAATCTACGGCAATACCTAATGTTCCTTTTCCTTAGGGAATTGGTTTAGGTGGTAGTCCCAGGTGCCAAGAAGCCATGGGAGATACCATTGCTCAGACTAGGTCTGAGAGGGTATCTACACCTTCCTATGATTCACCTCTCCTAGGAGTTAACACACCTGGAAGTGATGAGGAAAGAATTGAACTAAAGGAATTAATGGATATGTGTACAAAACTGTCTGACAGGGTTCTTGACTTAGAGAATGTAAAGGATGCTCAAGCTTTGGAAATTAAAAAGTTAAAGAAAAGAGTTGAGAAGCTGGAAAGAAAGAACAAGTCAAGAACTCTACTACCAAAAAAAGGATGTACAAGCCAAGAGTTGAGTCCTCTGAAGAGAGTTTAGGTAAGAAGGATGCATCCAATCAGGGGAGGAATAGTGACAAAACTAAAGAACTTAATGTTGCTGAGGATGAACATATGTTTGACTTATCTAATTTGGCTGGTACAGAAGAGACTACTAAGCTTGTGGAAGATAAAGGTAGTGCTGAAAAAGGTGTTAATGCTGCTAAAGATAAAGATAGTACTGATGATCCAGTTACTACTGCTGGTGAGGCAGTTACTACTACCAATGTTAATCCTAAAGATAGTATTGCTGTTGATGTTAGTGTTACAGATGATGTTACTTTGGCTGAGACCTTGATGGCAATCAAAAGTAGTGCTTCAAGACCACAAAAGTTAAAGGGAGTTCTTTTTAAAGAGCCAAGTGAACCAACAACAACATTAAGACCTTAACCTCAGATTCCAGCAAAAGATAAAGGAAAAGGCATCATGCAATATCCTGAGAAATCAGTGAAAGTGAAAGGCAAAGATCAAATTGAATATGCTGCTGATGTAGCTCAAAGACTTCAAGCAAAGTTAGATAAAGAAGTAAGGCTTGAAAGAGAAAGAGAAGAAGAAGCTAGTAATGCTACATTAATTGAAGAATGGGATTCCATTGAAGCAAGAATAGATGCTGATGCTCAATTAGCTGAAAGGCTTCAAGCAGAAAAGAGAGAACATATGTTGTTAAAGAGCAAGCTAGACTGCTAATTGAATTTATTGCAACCAGAAAGAAATTCTTTGCTGCAAAAAGAGCTGAAGAGTAAAGGAACAAACCACCTACCAATGCAGAATAAAGAAAGAAAATGTGTACCTACATGAAGCATATGGCAGGATACAAGGACAAGAATTTTAAGGGTAAAAGCTTTGATGCAATCAAGCAAATGTTTGACAAAGCTTACAAACAGGTAAATGATTTTGTTCCTATGGATACTCAAAGCAGTGGAAAAAAGGTTGATAGCAGTAGAAATAAAGCAAAGAGTAGTAAGAAAAGAACAAGAGCAGTACTTGGTGAAAAAAGTGTTAAGAGACAGAAGGTAAAGGATGATGTTGAGAAGGCAGAGCTTAAAGCTTGTTTGGAAATAGTTCCAGGTGATGATAGTGCTGTCAATATTGAATCTTTAGCTATAAAATACCCAATAGTTGACTGAAAGACACACATTATAATAGAAGACATTATCCATTATCAGATCATCAGGGCTGATGGAAGTACTAAATATTATAAGGTATTAAGTACAATGCTTGATGATTTTGACAGACAAGATGTGTTAGATTTGTACAGGCTAGTAAAGGAAAGATTTGAGACAACAAGCCCAGAAGGATATGACAGATTGCTTTAGGGAGATCTTATCACTTTATTTGAACCAAGTAAGGAAGATGAAATCTAGAAAACTCAACAGGACTACACATTGATAAGCTGGAAGTTATATGATTCACGTGGAGTTCATTTATTATTGATGGGAATGCTGTAAGTTCATTCACAGTGCTGTAGAAAGAAATATCCCTCTCCACAAAGAAATGCTTTCAAAGAATGTTGAGCGCAAGGCGAAAAAGTTGATCATGAATAGTGAATGGCATTAAGCTTCTCAGATTTACAAGGATCACAAAAGCTTAAGAAGTAGAAGATGTTTGATACATCCTCCCTGAAGATCAAGAAAGATTTATTAAAGAACTTGATGATTAATATATGATATCAAGTTTAAGGGAGGATTTGTTGGGAATAAAAGGATTATTAACGTGATACTACAGCTGTTCAAGTTTATAATTGCTTAGTTGTGGTTATTGCAGCTCAAGATCCAAAGAAAATGTACTTAAGTCCATTATTACTGATAGAGTAATATTAGTACTGCTAAAAAACTAACTTAGCTCTGCTATTCTATGACTTTTAACTTTTCTTTTAATAACTTCTTGTTATTAACTTGTCTCTCTTTATTTGTCCCTACGTCCTCTCTTCTTTTAGCTGCTATACTTCTTTACCTACCTCACTAAGTCAACTCTATTTACTACTGCTGGTTCAAGTTACAACTCCTAGTTGTGGTCACTACTGCTGCTCAAGATCGAAGAAAATGTTCTAAGTCATTACTACTGTTAGAGTAATATTAGTGTTGCCAGTACAACTGTTACTACTGCTAGAAGAGTTTCTGCTGTTAGACTTAGTTAGTACTGTTAGTCTGTTTTAGTACTGCTAAAATGATATATATGAGATATTTTAGGAAAAGATATGTATGTATAGAAAACGCGTTGTAAGCCCATTAGGGTTCCTTGGTGTATAAAAGGAGACCCTAGGGCATGTAGTTTAGATATCTCTTATTCTTATACAGTCAATAAAAAGCTTCAAGGTTTTGTATAACCCTAACACTATCAAGAGTGTTCGTATTAATATATTGAGGCTTAAAGTTTGGTATTATACAATCTTGTTTGTCACTGTTTTATTGATTATTCTTCTTAGTATCATAGACTAGATTCCGCATAGTCTTTGATATATTCAATCAAAGTTTCTACCATAGTTGTCTTGGATTTATTCAATACAACTAAGCCTTTTACAAGCTAAGCAAGATCTATTCAAGTGGGATCAACATAACCTCTTTGAGGTGTTTGACTGTAGGTCGTGCCTGATAACGTGCACATACAAAGGTGGCAAAAGTAATATCTTGTCTACGGGTGGTGAGATACATGAGCCCTCCGATCGTACTACGATATTTTGTTTGATCGGTAGGAGTCCCCTATAAATCAGCATCCAGTCTGGCAGTAGCCATAGGTGTGCTCATGGAATCACATTCATCCATACCATGTTTCTTTAAAAGCTCTATTGCGTATTGTGACTAACTAATAAAGATGTTACGGGGAGATTAATGAACTTGAAGTCCAAGAAAGAACTTCAATTCACCCATCATCGACATTTTAAAGTTGTTTTTCATAAGGTTTGCAAAACGTTTTGAAAAATATGGGTTGTAGAACCAAATAATATGTCGTCGACATATACTTGAACAAGTAAGATGTCTCCCCCGTGACGTCTCGTGAATAAAGTCGGGTCAACAATACCTTTGGTAAAGTGATGTTTAATTAGGAATGAGGACAATTTGTCGTACCATGATCTTGGAGCTTGTTTGAGACCGTACAAAGCTTTCTTCAACCTATAGACATGGTCTAGAAAGTCTGGGTCAACAAAGCCATCAGGCTGGCTTACATAAACTGCTTCTTTCAATGGCCCATTGTAAAATGTTGTCTTGATGTCCATTTGAAAGATTGTAAAGTTTTTATGAGCAACATAAGCAACAAACATCCTGACTGCTTCAAGGCGAGCAACTAGAGAAAATGATTCTTCAAAATAGATGCCCTCTTCCTGTTTGTAACCGTTAGCCACAAGACGAGATTTGTTTCGTATGACAATATATTCTGCATCTGATTTGTTTTTCCAGAGCCATTTAACTATAATTACATTTCTTCGGTAGGTTGTGGAACCAATTCCTATACGCCTAGTCTCTGAAATTGATGCAACTTTTGTTGCATAGATTCTATCTAGCTGTGATCTGCCATAGTTTCTTTGATGTTCTTCTGCTCAATAGTGCTCACAGTCAAGGCATACATACATACTTCTAAATCTGCAACGAGCCTACTCCTTGTTATTACTGGCCTAGAGGGGTCACTAATTACTTGATCCAAGGGATGAGCTTTTGTCTAGACATGTGTTGAGGGTTGAATGGGAGTGATTACGTGCAAATTTGACGAATCTTCAGCGGTTGAAGATAACTCAACTTCCTCAAACATTGAAGTATGATATGGAAAGAGCAACGTGTTTCCATTAAGATTTTCATAATCTTATTCTTGAATGAATTCATTAGTTTCATCATTTGAGATTGGAGAAATTTGTTCTTTAGAAGAGGATACCAAGGGAGGAGCTTCGTTATCTTCAACGATGATTGAAGATGACGAAGGTGTGTCTTGATTATTAGGAGTTGTTTGTGCAACAGAATTGATGGACACTTCAGGAGATCTCTTCTCAAAGTATTCCTCATACATTGGACTGAACAAATTACCAAAATCTTTTTTTGATGGTATAGAAGTATCATTTGCTGATGAATCATTATCATGAAAGCTATTAGTTTCGGGTTCCAAACAGTTATGTTCAGAAGCCATAGCCGTAAGTTCATCAAACTTGACGTGGATGGTTTCCATTATCTTTCTTGTTCTGCGGTTATAGATTCAAAACCCCCTTGATGACTCCGAATAGCCGATAAAGATTCCTATGTCTGCTTTAGGTTTCATTTTTCCAAGGTTTTCTCTATTATTTGTTGGATAACAAAGTGATCTGAACATATGAAAGTACTCCACATTTGGTCTTCTGCCTCAAAGAAGTTCACACAGAGGTTTGTTTTACCTTGTATGAATCAATGAATGGTTTTGTGTGAAACAGTCGATGGAGATGGCTTCGGCCCAAAGGAATTATGGGGATTTGGAAAAGATAAGCATTGTGCGAGAAACCTCTACAAGAGTACAATTTTGTCTTTCGACCACACCGTTTTGTTGAGGCGTTCTTGCAGTTGAGAATTGTTGCATAATGCCTAACTTTTCATAATGAGACTAAAGAATTGCATTTTTGAACTAAGTTCCATTGTCAGTTCGAACTTTCTGAATTTTAACATTGAAATTCAATTGAACTTGAGCAATGAACTTCTTGATTATTTTAGGAGTCTCATCTTTCGTTTGAAGAAAATATACCCATGTATAGCGAGAATAATCATCGACTATCACCAAAATATACTTCTTGCCATTGATACTCTCAAACCTCTTTGGCCCGCATAGATCCATATGGATCAATTCTAGTTTGGAACAAGTACTGGGAATCAATTTAGGTGGATGAGTAGCTTTCTTGCTCTTTCCCCGCTCACATGCAGAACATAGATGATCTTTATCATACTTCAACTTCGGAAGTCCATCAACCAAGTCTTGTTTAGTGAGATCATTGATAGTATCATAGTTCAGGTTCAAGAGCATTCGGTGCCATAACCATGATTTTGTTGAAGTGGCTTTGGACATCAAACAGACAAGAGAAGAAGCTGCCATATCTGAAATAGAGATTGTATACAAATTTTATTCACGAGCACCTGTTAAAAGATCATCTATTTCCAGATTGCGGACATAGCATGTCTTTGATCGAAAAGCAACTTCCAAATCACCGTTGCAAAATTGCCCTACACTGAAGAGGTTGTGTCCAAGTCCTTCAACATAATATACATGAAAAATAGTGATGTTGCCATGTACATAATCGCCATAGCCTGTGATTGCTGCAAAGTGATCATTTCTAAAGTGGACTGTGCCCATTAATTTTTCAATGAAATTTTTCAGCAGTGAAGATCGCTAGTCATATGCTTTGAACGACCACTATCAACAATCCACAGAACAATTTGGATCACCTGCATTACATGAAGAAAACACATATGGAGGAGTGGATAGTCTAACTACCCATTTTCTAATGGGAACCGATGTGTTAGAGTAAGATACAATATGGTCTCTACTTTTAACATCATTCGGTTTTACATTAGCAATTAATCTCTTAGGGGACCAACCAACATTTGGTTGTGTTTCATACCATTTTTGCCACTTCCTACTGGTTTTTATCTTTGTTCTCATGTATTTGCTAACTGAGAGTTCTTGCGTAAATAGAGAAGTTGATCTAAAAGGAGCTGAGTCCTTATTTTGTGCACTTAAGGAAGTAACTACGACAAACTTAGTTTTTGCTGCTACATGAGTAGTATCTAATTACTTAGATTTCGCAGTTCTAGGAGTGGTGAATAAGGGTATTCTAACATTCGATGTCACATTCAACTTATATTTTGCAAGACATTTATCATGACACGGAGTAAGCATATTTTATCACAAGAAACACAAAATACATCCTTCGCTTTAGGAGCGTTTTTAACATCAACATTTGTTACAATCTTTTTGTTTTGAACAACATTCTTCTTAGACGTAACATTTGTCTATTTATTTGTCCTAACATTAACTTCTACTTCTTCTAAATAATTCTTAGTGTTTGACAAGACACTATCCTTTGACAATAAGCTTCTACTCGACGGTCTTCTAACACTAGTAACATCTTTTAGTCATGTGGAAGTTAAAACACTCTTAGCTTTTTGTGTACACGTTTCTTGTTTATGTAACCTTGTACATCCCCAGTGCAATTACATTGGTATTTGTATCAACATGTTTCTTTTTGATAGGTGAAGTCTGTAAAGTGACTGTTTTTGGCAAACATGTTTCTCTTCAGTTCTTGGAACAAACTTTTTCTTATGAAGAACTTGTTTATTAATCGGTGTAACATAATGAAATTTGTCAAAAACTGATGGTTTGTCAAACTTAATATTTACAAACTTACCTTTTTCAAGTTTGTTTATTTTAGTTTTAAGCTTAGAGATTGTCATCAAAAGATCTTAATTCTGTGCACGAACGTTCGCATATGCATAAGTCTTTTGATTTATATTCTCAATCAATTCATTAATATCCTTTTGAGATGGAGAGCGTGTCTTTTTGATCGAATCAAAAAGCTTTTGGTATTCCAATTTGATATTTTCACGTTCTTTAATCAAAGATTGTACTTGAAAATCAAAGACACGTTCTCATTCTCAAGCTTCTCTATTTTTGATATCCAAGAGGTTTCATACATGTTTTTTAAAGAAGATTCACATTTTCTTTTTTGCTTTTCATGTTGCAGTTGTAGTTCAAAATCAAGACTCTACTTTGACATCTTTGAACATTATATTCTAGAATTTTGTTTCGTTTGTGTAAACCTTCTTGGACCTCAAGAATTTCCCTCTCAATTTTCTCAATTTCATCAAGTGAATTATCTTTCACAAAATCATTACACATCAACACACATTTTTCAACATCATGCTCGAGTGTTGCTTCCAAGAGTTGATCATTTAAAATCTCATTTTGTTTCCATGTTGCATCAAGATCACTTTCCATTGACTAAAAAATATCCATCATTGTTTTTACTTCTTTTGGAAACTGTTTTAGAAGTATTTTGAAAAACAAATGCAAATCATTAAGAATCGGTTTCACCTCTTTGCAACAAAAATCATTTAAAAGTGTGTCCTCTCTACTTGTAAATACAATACTCTTTGGAGTAGATGTAATTTCCAACATAGTGGACAATTTTTCAAAATCATTTTCTATTATGTGAAAATGTTTCATTAGATTATTTGAGCTTGGCATTATTGCATGAGGTGAACTTGAGGTACTTGCATTTGAAGGAATTCTAGAAGTCATAGAAACATATGAAAAATATTTTTGTTTAGCAGATAGTTCTACTTGTGAAACAAACGTTACGTAAAGAGCATTTAATTTCTTACAGTCAATTGAACAAAAGTTTTATTTTTCTCAATAGCAATTGGATCTTTCAATTTATTTTCCATTTTGATTTGACTATTGGTTACATCCTCAAGTATTTCTTTAGTGTCACAAATATTCACATGCACTTTAGAATTCTAAAGACATGAACCATCATATAACTTTGGATTATGAGCCATTGCTTTTTAGAGCGTATAAGGATTTTCATACACCAAACCGTGTTTCAATTTTGGATCATAAAATAAAAAAGGTTTTGGTCCAAGCATAAACAAAGCTTGTACAGATTTACTCATTTTTATTACCACATTTTCATTTGTTTTGAGCTTGGCTTCCAAATTTAAAACATCATCGAGATACTTATCTTCATCAACATTCATCTTTCGTTTCAAAACAGTTTGTGCATTTTCTAAAACATGTTTTCTTTGTTTTGAAACATTTAATTACAAATCGTCTCATTATTTTTCTAAAGCTCTAATTTTATCCCTATCTCGAATAAATTGATTTTGGAGTTCAGTTTCAAAATGTTTTGCTTTTCGATCAGCCTCGATGAATTATGTCTGAAAATTTGTTTTGGTTGCTTTGTTTGTTTCAAAAACCCGAACCCTTTCCTTATATTGCTTAAGTTGTTTAGTTAACTCAACATTTTGTTGTTTAACTTTGTTTGCAATTATTTGTTGCTTCTCAGCTTCTTTGTAAGTATTTCTGGCCAATTGTTCTAGTTCATATGAATCATGAACATGTTTATCGTGTTCAATACTGCCATTATTAACTTCTACATTTGGATCATCAAATATAATATCGCTATTAATTTGATCATTACCAATTGTAGAGTTAATGATTTTAGGTTGATCATGATACATTTGTTTATGATCGCTGTCTATGAATAATAGATTCATGTAGCTTGTGGATGGTGTTTATGCCTCACTAATGAATGCAGAATCATAGCTTGGGCCTTCATCAGAATCAATGTTTGCTAGTTGATTTCTGGCCATCATGCATTTGAACAACATCCACAAGAAGAAAATCATTTTGTTCATTAGAGAGAATAACCCCCGCTTCATCCTTCTTTGCCAACAATATTTGTTCCATGAAACTTAGAATCCTGAACTCTTGGCTTTGGACAGTTACGAGCTAGTGACCTTTCTTACTGCAATTGTAGCACTAAACATTTGTACCATTTCCAGAAGAAGTAGTTAAAAGATTTCTTTGTACATTCCCAGTCTCTTTCTGAACAGTGCTACTCTTAACATATTCTTCTTGAACATTATACGAGCGTCTTGCAATTCTACCATCATTTCCAACATTTATGCTTTGAATATTTAACTCTGTCAGCTTGCACAACTGCTTGATTTCTTGTGTTTGAAGATGAACGAATTCAGTTGTTTTTTGGAGTAGAATAACGCTGAGTTATTGTACAAGCATCATTACAGAAGTGAGAGAATCTTCTAGATCATTCTAAAATGTTTCCCCTTGATACTCATCATCATAATCTATCATATACGAAGGATGTGTGGCATAGTAAGCATGTGGAGATCGAGAAGAAGAACTCGTGTATGCAACCAATGCAAAAGGGGCATGAGTCTTTACCAACTTTTTCGCTCTAGAGGCAATGGAAATTTTCTCATATTGCTGAAGGTAATCAAACAAATCATCATATGGAGCTTTTGTTAAATCCTTTGCCAAACGAACACTGGTGACATATTTAAGCCATTCAGGTTGGAGGTAATTCAGGAATTTATTGTTGATGGTGACAGTGGGAAGGTCAATTTTATTTTATTTCAAATCATTCATCAGCTGTGCAAAACGATTATAGACTGACATAAGTAATTCTCCAGGTTCAATAGTAAATTGATCAACTCATTATGAAACCGTGTTTCCTTGTCAACCACAATCAACGCAGTTCCTTGCATTAAGCGTTCAACCCTAAGCGACATTTCTCATGCTGTTTGACATGAATCGACAGAATTGTAGATATCATTTGGTATGGAGATAAGAATCAAATTCATCGCTTCGATATCAGCCTCATATTGTTCCAAAGCATCACCTGTAAAATCGTCTTTAGTTTCAGGTCTTGGGTCTCGATTTGCTTCTGGTTGTATTGTTTTAAACTCGTATGGACCAACATCGATTGAATGATTAAGAATTTTCGTGTCTCCCTCTTTCTGTTAAGATAACGTCTGAATTGAATTTCCCATGGTATGTAGCTTCCCCTTTCAAGCATGGAGAATGAGTCTCGAATCCAACATCGGCAAGTGATTGTTGATGTGCATTTAAAGTCGACATGTTTTTGTGACTCAATAAACGGATCTTTGTAGATGAAAAAGAGTTCTACTTGTGACTAAAAAAATGAATTAACTATGATTAAGGACAACTGTGTTTGTGGT
Source organism: Tanacetum coccineum (assembly GCA_026074375.1). Taxonomy (NCBI): domain Eukaryota; kingdom Viridiplantae; phylum Streptophyta; class Magnoliopsida; order Asterales; family Asteraceae; genus Tanacetum; species Tanacetum coccineum. Next base: position 92,108 of record BQNB010004829.1, read on the forward strand.
TATGCCTTGTCTTGTTTCACTTGTGCTATCGAAATTATGTTCCAAAGTATCAAAATTTCCAACTGTTATCGAAAAAGACTGCAAACTCCAAGTATCATATTTCCACGATCCACAATTACTCAATATCAAAATTCCAACGTTCTATATCGAAATTCAAGTCGATCGAAATTCAGATGTATCGAAATTAGCAATTTTGACAAAAAGCGGTTAGACTTTCGAATTTCACAATTTCGATAAGGAGCGTATGTGAAAAATCAATTCTGAGCAAATTTCGATGAGGAGCGTGTCTTCTAATGAATTTCGATCAGGATCATGTTAATTTATCAAAATTTGGAAAATCTATTAGTATCCGATATCGGTTAGTACTATCTCTACTTCTTGGTCAACTTTTTTTTCCTCGATCAAAACAAAACTCAGACATCATGTAGTTTCTAATTTCGATTACGCAAACTTTGTTCCTATCAAATTTTGATAAACTCCTAATTTTTGATAAACACTTTATTAGTAAGTTTCCTTTAAAAAATGTATCATCAACACGATAAAACAAAGATGACAAATTCGAAGGAATAGAAACATTTTTAAGTTATGTATCGAAAAAATCTTCACAATTTCAATAAAACCGAAAGAGTGAGTTTTGTGAATTTCGAATTGAATATGAAACACAAAGATCGATAAAACCGATAATGTGAACAAATTCAACTCTTGACACTTGGTTAGATCACTTATCGAAAATTATAACTTTCCTACTACACAATTACAATATAACCGAAAAGGTGTAGAACTAGTGTATCAAAATTAATAAACCTAGAGTTACTTCAAATTCGATAAAACCGAATATGAAGTACTAAGCTATTACAACTCAATTCTCAATAAATACACAAGAAATCACTATCGAAAAATGATAAGAGTCTTATCACACAAATTTCGATAAAACCAAAAAATGTGTGTAGCTATTACAACTCGATCAAAAACAAGAAAATTTACTCAAAATGACAATCGAAATCTATCATATACCCAATATCTTCTCACGTATTCATCATATAGTGTACCAAAAATGAATAGAAGCTGAAATATGATATCGAAAATACACAAAAGTCTCGAAATCGATCACGTCATCTTGATAAACACACCGAAAATCACAAAGCAGATCACTCTTAAACTCTAATGGCGTATGATACCACTTGTTAGGTTGTATAAATATTGAATCATACAATAGAATTTGGTTAAGCTTGAGAGAGTAAGAGAGGAAGACAAGTTTTCACTAACAAATAGGGTAAATAGAAATAGGAGGGAAAATGAATACATGTCTTAACCTTCCCATGAGATGAGAAGGGGTATTTATATAGTGCTAATCAATCTTCTTTATTTTTCCCTAATTGCTAATTAGTCCCTAGAGTTTGATATGTAAGCTATTTTTAACTAAAGCTTACATATCCTTATTACAATGCAAACTATTACTTATAAAATAAAGTCTAAACATTAATAATATAAATAAACCACTAAAGTATCATAATCGACACTTTTCAATCCTAACAGGTTCTATTGGAAAGGAATGAAAAAGCCAGTCAAACAAGTGGTGAGTCAGTGTGACATTTGCCATAGGAACAAGACTGAATTAGCTGCTTATCCAGCTCTATTGGAGCCATTACCCATTCCTCAAAAAGTATGGGAGGATATCTCAATAGACTTCATTGATGGGTTGCCTATGTCTAGTGGAAAGACTATGATTTTAGTAGTGGTGGACAAACTTAGTAAATATGCGCACTTCATACCAATGTCTCATCCCTACGCTGCAACTCAAGTGGATCAGTTAATTTTGGACCATGTTTACAATTTACATGGGTTGCCAAAAACTATATTCAGTGATATGGACAAAGTTTTTACAAGTCTCTTTTCAAAAATGATTAATGTGGAATTGTAGATGTCAAGTGCTTATCATCCACAAACTGATGGACAAACAAAAGCTGTGAATAAGGCTTTGGAATGTTATCTGAGGTGCATGATAGGGAAAGGCCTAAAGAGTGGACCTAGTGGTTGACATTAGTAGAGTTTTGGTATAACATAAAGTTCCATAGTTCAACAAAGACTGTACCTTTTGAAATTGTATATGGCCAAACACCCCTTCAATATGTGACTTATGAAGCTGGGAAGTGTAGGGTGTAAGTTGTTGATAGAACTTTGGTAGCTAGAAAACACGCCATGCAATTCCTACATTTCTGCCTAAAAAGAGCTTAGAATAAGATGAAATCAATAGCTGACAAGCACATGTATGACAGAGAATTTGTAGAAGGTGATTGGGTATATCTTAAATTGCAACCTTACAAACAAGCACAGTAAGACAAAGTGTTCAACATAAGCTTTCAGCCAAATACTATGGGCTATTTAAATTTTGAAGAAAGTGGGACAGGTAGCATATAAGCTGGAACTGCCAAGTAATGCTCAAGTTCACAGTGTATTTCATGTTTCCCATCTTAAGAAATGTAAGACAAAAGAAGCTGCTATGGAAAGTTTTCCTCATTGTAGCGATTATGGTTTGATTGTTGTGACTTCAATAGTTGTGTTGGATAGGAAGATGACAAAAAGAAAAACAAAGTTGCAGTGTACTTGCTAATTTAGTGGGCTAATTGTTCTAATGAAGATGCTACTTTGGAGCCTTATAAAGAAATTCAAGAAAGGTTTCATGAGTTTGTTATTGATCCTTGAGGACAAGGATGTGCTGAAGAGGAAGGCATTGTTAGCTGCTAAATTCATATCCGACGACTAGCAAGCGACATCCTTTTAAAGGGTCTTTTCATGCACGTTGACTAGTCAAACTTTCCTACCTAACTTTCCCGCCTCTTTTCCCTTTAAATAGCCATTGCATTTCATTCTTTCATTATCATGTTTTGATCTTGTAATCTTCTCTCTCAACTCTGTAATCGTTCCATACATTTCATAATACAATAACCAATCATTCAGTTCACAATTTCGAATCATGTGCAATTGACCCTATCATTTCTATATCTATTGTAATCAGTGTGTTACAATTTTTTTAAATTAATATAGTGTATTTTTTTTGAAAAGTTTCAAATTTAGAATTGATACAGTTTAAGGTATATTAGGATAATTAATTAAGGGTAATTTAGTTAATACATTAATTTAAGTTTTTCCACATTTAAGAAAAGGGTGTAAACCCTTTATATATAGTATAGATAAAGATTTATTACTAGTAGATTGATTTGTGGTGCATATCGTGAGATTGTTGCTTGTCTTTTGTTAAAGAAAAACAAATGATAGATTCAAGTATCGTCAAAACAATAATGATATACAATGAGATAATTGGTTTATCTATGCGTGATTTTTTCTGGTTAAAATAGAATATTAGATTAGATGATACGTTTTAAGTTCAAATATAATTAACTATCTCCATACAGTTGTAACCATAAACAACACAAACAACACAACCAAACACTCTTTTAGATAACATTTTTTTTGCAAAATACTAAAGTATACCTGCTTTGTTCTGGACTATTCACTCGGTGCATACTTATCAATTTTTCTTACACCTAGGCCGACTCAAAGAACATTTTGTCAAAAATCACTAATTCTTATATAAGTTTAGTGTATCAAATATGGTTAGAAAAATATTTTGATTTCATTAATATTCCAACATATTAAAGGGGTTTGCATAAAAAGCGATGAGGTGTCATTTTATACGCTTTTTAGGGGTAATTTAACCCCCTAAATCATGCTTTTATGCCTGAATTATATGCTTAAACGTTTGTTATTGCGTTTTTAGCATTTGGATGACTTTTGGAGGAAAAACACGTGACTTGAGCTCATTTGGAGAAGAAACGGACAAGACTAAGACTCTACACCAAATCCTTTAGAGAATTGTGCACACAGTGTGTGGAAAGCAACATTCTGTGGTATTGTTGTCTGAGTATCTTGACTATCAGCAACTCCAGGATCTGCTAAAAATGCAACTATTCCTTATCTAATTCCTGACCAGATTTATATGCCTGAACCAGCAACATCTTTTCTTTAAACCATGCAGAATTCCTTGGCCTCTTAGGCTGAGTGCACTGCCTTGTCATATGCCCTTCCCTTTGACAATTGTAACACTTAACAACCATTGCTTAACCTGCAACATTATTTCCCCTAGAGCTTGTAGCATTTCTCTTAGTTCCCATACCAACAAAACTCTGACCCTGTCTCCCTTGTACTTGTTGAATAGTAACCCTGCCATCTTGAATGGTAGCTTGGTTTCTTAGATTGGAAGATGTTCTGAGTTGGTTGTTGGTTGAAGGAAAACATGATGCCATCATAGTTGACATAAATGCTATTTCTTTGTTAAGACAAGCAATTGGATCATCACCTGAAAGAAATGATGGAGCAGCAAGTCCTGAGTCAAGTTGGAGAAACTCAACTTGTGGTTGTTATGAAATTTAAGGGGTATGGTATGCATTTTGAGGAACTGATGGTGGTGTATAATTGAGTTGGGTCTGGAATGGATGTTGGTATTGTTGTGGATGATGAGGTGTTTCATAAGTTGATAAGTATGGTTGAGAAGAATGAGCTGTTTGAGGAATTGATGATAGCTGTTGTGGATACTGAGCAGAATTTGACTGAGTTTGATAGTTAGCAACCAATGCAAGAGGATCCAGATATCTTTCACACAACATTCGTGCTTCATTTGCATGTCCCTCATGTTGACTCAGATATGCATACAACTGATCAAAGTTGGTATTATATATGTTCTTTGCTAACTTGACATCAGTTACAAAATTGCTCTATTCTAGTTGAAGAGTGTTTAGAAAATTTGTATTCACTTGAACTTGATGCATTGTCATGCCAATTGTGTGCATATCATTGATAAGTTGAGCAAAGCACAAGTAATACTCATATAGTGATTCACCCTTGATGGAAGTAAACTTGTCAAATTGTACAGTTTACATTCACGTTCTTGATATGACAGTTCAGTGCCTTGCATGAGTAACTTGACTCTATCCCAAATATCTTTAGCTGTCTGACAATGGTTGACAAGGGAATATACATCTGGTGGGAGACCTTGAAGAACAATGTTTGTTTCTTGAATATCACAGTCATCTTGAAGCTTTTCTTGTTCAGTGAGTTATGCATATTTCTTGTTACGAACTTGACCGTTTTCTTCAATAGTTAGATAGACAAGAGGTCTATTTTTAATAGATTCAAGCATCATTCTATTGTTTTTCTTTCCTTTGATGTATAGTAACATACGACTCTGCCATGAATTATACATTGACTTGTCAAGCATATGAGGACGGTTCTCAGCACCAACAACTATCATGTGTTCAGCTAAGGTAGACATTTTCAATTGATTGTGAAATGTGAAAAGATAAGATCTTGATCGTTCAGTGATTAGAGGTTGTTGTGTTAAAGTGTTGTTTGTTGAAAGTGATTGAGAATAAGTATTGCACATGATTTTATAAAACTTGATTAAACCGAGAAAATAATTGTATATTTCACGGGATTTTACAAATCAACGAAGAAACCGTGAAATAAATATTCGAGTTTTAGAAACTTGGATAAATCGGTTAATTATGAGTTGTGTCTAAATCAGTTAAGGTGAATTGCCTAAATCGGTTAGTACCAAAATGACAAAATCGGCTAACACAAAATATGTCAAAATCGGTTAACACCAAAAATGGCAAAATCAGCTACCTCCAAATGTCAAAATCGGTTGACACCAAAACGGAAAAATCGGTTACCACAAATTGGCAAAATCGGTGAACTAAAGATGGCAAAATCGGTGAACTAAAGATGGCAAAATCGGTTAACTAAGAATTGGCAAAATCGGTGCTCAAGATGGCTAATCTCCTTTATAAAATCCGGAAAACCAACTTTTCAAATCATTCAAAAACACACTTTTTGACGTTTTTCTTGATTTCTTTTGTACAACTAAGTATTACTAAGCTACTAGAACCTTAAAAACACAAACTTGATGAATTTAAACACCCAAAAATCGTATACTTTTTTGTTCGAGCATAAGCAACCAAACGCACCCTTTTTGATCAAGAAAACGCACACAAAACACTCTAAATCACTCCATGGCGACTGATACCAATTGTAGAATACTAGTTATTCAATCACACACACAATCTTAACAAGAAATCTTAGAGAGAGAAAGAGTGGTTGGACACTTCTAGAGAGAGAAACAAAAGAAAGAATATTAGATTAATGAAATGACCAACACCCTCTCCAAGGCATGGATAGGGTATTTATATGTCTTACAAGGCCAGCCACCTATGGGCTTTCCATGGACTTAGCCCGGTTAGCATACATAAGTTTCAAATATTATCTAAGACTTACGAGATACATATTTAGGAGTGACCGAGACTTTTTTGTATTTCTAACAAGTGTGAAGTGAAGGATGAAGGAGGAGTCACGTAAGGACGTGTGTCTCCGAGTCTAGCTACAAGACTCATTAAATAAAGAAAAACGCTTTTTGGGAGGCAACCCAATATTTAATTTCCCACATTTAGGAGTGTCTTGTGTTTTAACTCTTTATTGTTTATTCTTATATATTTGAATCATTTGTGATCATGCTTTGCTTTGCTTTTAACTTTGTCTTAATTGCACTCAAAGGTATTTTGCACCAAATAAGTGTAGGGGAAAATATCCGGTTTAAAAGGAACCATTTCAAACATATAAAATAAATTGTTTAGATTAATTCGCGTCAGTTTCGAGTCATATGATTGTAATGATTAATCTAAGGTTTTATGCAGTATTTTACACAAGGAATAACTAATAGAATTACGTGCAAGAAAATTTTCAACGAAAAACAAATGTGAAATTTTCACAGTGGCTAGAGACGGCGTCAGGAATTTTCTTGACGGCGTCGCGCCTCCAGTTTTGTGAAAATTCGATTTTTTTCTATTATTTTCGAAAAATAATTTGTACTATATCCAAAATTTGTAATTTTCTTATAAACATGCAGAAACCTTGATTATATCATCACATTCATCCTATCTTTACTGCTTTAATAGAGTTAACTCTAAAGTTTCATTGTATATATCATTATCCCGCTGATTTTACGCCAGGTGTAGTTGTTTTTGTCTTGATTTACAAGTTATATTTGATGAGAAGAAACCCGGAAGTTCTTAGGAAGTTTCAGGAGGAATATTTAACCAGTTATCGCATGTTTCTTCTCCATTATTGAGCAAACCAAGGGAGTACTAGTTTCTTTTACTTGTTTTCTTTTCTCTTTATTCGTTTTACGGGTACTTTTAAGAACACTGTGGACAATGTTCAACTTAAGTGTAGGGGGGATAAGCCTTAGAAATGATTCCTTCAATTGCCATTTGCTTTGTCTTTAAAATGATGAGTAATATACCGAAATACAACATTGACGGTAATTTTAACCAAAATTATTTTTTATGACACATACCGACGAAAACTATGTATTATTAGCGTCTCATGGATAGGAATTTGTATGACTAGCACAAAAACCCTCAAAATTCCACCTCAAAAATGTGAGGTTCGCCTTTAGATCTATAGGAATTCGGGTATCCATTTTTGATACCAAAGATAATTTTACCTTTAGCTTTCTCGAGTTAAGGAGTGAGCAATCATGTGTATCTATTCCATCGTTATGGATGTGTATATGTGGTTTTGTCGCCTTTTCTAAAGCATTAGTATCGGTTTAAAATTATGTGAGTGTACCAGTAGTATATTAAATTTTAGAACTTGTCTTTGTGATTCATCCCGAGACCGCATAGTGAGTATTAGGATTTGCTAGATAAGAGGCACTAGGATTAACCCATGTTTTAAACCTATATCTGTTATGATGGTCACCTCAATCATATAACTATCCCACACCCTCGCCATGCACTCATTTTTAGTGTAGGCTCCCTCTAATATACCCCTCTGAGCCTATCATTTTCACGGTTCTCGTATTTTTCTGGTCAATCCGGACTGTTAATGAAGAACATTGTTTAGCCTTAACTAATCGTTACACCCAAATCGTCTTAGCCTACATTGTATGTACTCGCTTTTAGTACATTATTGTTTAACCCAAGTTAATTATTTGAGAATACGGTTGCTAAGTCCTTATCCTTGTAAATACCTTTTTAGTACGATTGGGATTCATGGTAGTATTTATCTTATGAAGAATTGGGGAAAAAGTAATTTATTACTCCCAATAGAGCTTAATAAGCTCCTTGTTCTGTTGATCCACCTCAACTCGAGTCATTAGTTAGATTGTAATTATGAGTTCTAAAACTCAAGTGTAGGGGTGTGTTTATAAACTCCAAGTGATGTATTATGTTATCTTTTATAAAAAAAATAGAAAAGAAAAAGAAAGAGATTGATTTAGAGTTTTGTAGAGTTTGTATATCTTTATCCGAGTTTTTGGCTTAGCAACCCAACCAACATGTATTCTTGTAAGTAATTAACTAACCACTTCACCCAAATTCACCCAAAAAGTCGCCCCCAAATATTTCCTATTCGTTTCCATTTCCATTAATGTTATCTTACACATACACCCCACAACCCTTAAAAGCCTCTTTGATAGTAATGATTAGTACATGCGCCTAGCGGTGGAGGTTTGATCCTTTACCAAGCCTATGGTAATTTATATACTACGACAGGTAATGAGTGTTAAATTTTTTGTTTCCCTTATTGTTATAATTCATTATACACTCGAGAGAAAAAGAGAATCCAAACACTTATGTGAGGTGCTAGTATATAACTTCCGTGCTTTTAATTACGAGCTCTAGAAGGTTGTGTCGTAAACTACTTTTAAAAAGTTGGTTAAATGCCCCTAATATTGCTATTGTCTAGGTAGAAAAACCCATTTGCTTGAGGACAAGCAAATCACAAGTGTAGGGGTATTTGATGAGGTGTCATTTTATACGCTTAGGCTCATTTGGAAAAGAAACAGACAAGACTACGACTCTACACCAAATCCCTTGGAGAATTGTGCACATAGTGTGTGAAGACGGCGTCTTAATTCTATAGCGACGGCGTCACAACATTTAAGCGACGATGTTAGGATCTTCACGACGTCGTCTAGACGTAACCGCCTCATTGGAAACCCTAGAAGATTCGACAAATCGACGGCGGCAGGAATCTTGTGACGCCGTCTTTACTTCCTTTTCTATATATACCCGTACTTTTTAGGGTTTTTAAGTGTGAAACTTTTGGGAACCGAACCCTAATATTAGAATACGTTTTTAGCTGCATCCTAGGCCGTTTTTAGGGTTTCACAACTCTCTTGTAACAACCTCAACTACATGTTTTAATCAAGTAAAGTTCTTTATCCCTTATCATTCAATATGTCTATGTATTGCGTGATTAGTTATTGTTCTTCACTTTCTTATCATATGCTAGGCTAGATTTCTTTTGTATTTACATATGATTGCATGAAACATAGTATGTAGATCCTTATTGTGTTGCTTCTTGTGATGGATGTGCGCGTTAGACTTTAGAAAACTATCCATAAGATATTAAATTGGCATAGACGTCTAGGGAAACGCGAGTGTGTAGAAAGGATACTATCGGTAACAGTCTTCATACTACCTTACCCCTAATATGGTTGATCCCTCTTAAGTGTTTAAATTGCATGTGATATACTCTTAGGGGCCTTGTAATAGTCTTTATACTACCTCACTTGTGCGTTGCCTTAACGTAATATTACATAGATGGCGGGTTCGTGTAATTCGTTCATGACTTAGGAAATACTTACACAAATCATCACAAGAGTGACAAAGCAACATAATTAGGAGAACTTCATTGGATGATTTGTTCGTTTGGGTAGATTCTCATCCAAACTCTCAGAATCAGAGAAGATGTTTAGAGTCCATCACTTATGCTTCATTGTGGATACTGTAGCGTCATAGAAACACGGTTTTGTTTAATGACAAACCGGTTTGTAGAAGTGAAAATTTTGATCAGATAGTTATGTTTTCTTTTAATTGGTTGAATAATCAGGCTTCCAAGGTTAATGTTTCTTGGAATGCTAGGTTGATGTGTCCTTTGTAATTGTTTGTTTTTTGGGTTTTAGCTTCTTGCTTGCCCTTTTAATTTAAATCCTGCTGTTAAAAAACATAATTAGGAGAAGTAAACTAAGGAGTAATGCATGATTAAGTAAATATATTCGTTTATCATATAAGTTATCATCAAAGTAGTTTAGATTTATTTTATTATTATTAGTTTAATTAATTAAAACCAAAACCAACATCTCAACCAATGATATGCTTTTATAAAAATATAAAAATACATAAAGAATCTTCTCTCAACCCCTTAGACCTCTGTTAGATTATGTTTGAACATTCCCAACCTATTCCCCTAGAGAACGATAACAACCCCCGAGTAAAAACAAATCCAAAAAACCTCTATAAAACTTTAATAAAAAACATAATCCTCCTTTAGAATTGCATTTTGTATGGCATGTAAAAAATTATCCAGTATAACACCAAAACTTTTTATGATTATTTGTCTTTCTGAAAAGAATAATAATCAAGAATAAGAAGGAAGTACCTCGCACAGCTAATGGTTCCCCTTGGGAATTGTTGAGGAAAGCAACCAAATTATCAGTTGGGTGAAAGACACAAGATTAAAGATCCGACTATGCAAATAACGTAAAAGCAACTTGCTGAAGTGAGGGGGTTGTGCAAATACATTCCCTCATCATCAAGTATCACTTTTGACTCCCTCTATTTTTGCAATGAAGTGCTTCCCGAATTGTTGCAGTTATAGCATGTGTTGGTTCGGGTGCTGAAAATATTGTCTTTTTTTAACTTTTAACTGAAAATATTATTGCAGCTACAGCATGTGAAGTGCTTCCTGCATCCCCTCATTATGAACCGGCTTAATTAATAGCTGAAAATATTGGCTTTTTGGGAACTCTTTCGTGGGCTGCTTATCTAGGTGTCTTTATTTATTCCAAAAAATCCATAGTTTCATATGTGTACATCTATTTCTTTCTTGCAAGTACTCACTCTTTAAGGTTTCTTTTAATATGAGGATTGCGGATAATATGTAGTTGACATTTTTAATGAGTTATTCCGCAATCACTCTTTAAGGTATAACATAAACAAACACTCCTCAATTAAGGTTACTCCCTTTAAAGTGGTTTATGGCTAAACACCCCCATTGCACAACCCTTATGTAGCTGGTGAGAGTGAAGTGGAGTATGTGGATAAGTGTTTGCAGGCTAGAGAAGCTGCAATTGAAATGATTAAGTTCCATATCAAGAGGTCACAAGTTAGAATGAAGAAATATGCAGACTTGAAAAGAAGTGAAAGATAGTTTGATGTTGGAATGTAGGTATATCTCAAGTTGTAGCATCACAGGTAAGTTACTATCAGGAAGGAGACTTAGAATAAGTTGTCTGCAAACTACTATGGACCTTTAATGATCATTGCTAAGGTGGGAGTTGTTGCTTACAAGCTGGAATTGCCAAATTCAAGTCAGGTCCATCATGTGTTTCATGTGTCCCAGCTTAAGATGCGCAGAGGCAACCAATTCAAGATGGGAGATCTTCCTCACTATGGTGCTGATGGGTTGCTTTCAATAGAACCTTAAGGGATTTTAGACAGAAGAATTGGTAAACCTAACAATAGAACAGCAATCTATGTTTTGGTCAAGTGGGTCAATCACTCAGATGAGGATGCCACTTGGGAGTTGGGTGAAGAGCTTGTGAAGAGATTTCCCTACTTTAACATTTATCCTTGAGGACAAGGATCTTGTTAAAGGGGATGGATTGTAACAAAGCAGAATTAAAAGTCAACAGAAAAGTCAAATTTCTGTTATGATCACTTTTGGCGGGAAAAACAATTACGACCCAAAAGTGTCTATAAATACCCATTTTACTTGTCATTTTTATTCATTCATGATTTGTAAACTCTTTCCCTTCTCTCTGTAATAGTACAACTTGTAACAAACTCATCTATCAAATAACAATCATTTTCATGAATCTTGTTTTTATTTTGAAATTCCTAATTTGATTGAACCATTTATACTTGAAATTCCTAATCGTTTGTCACGCGGGCTTATTAAAGGGCTTATAAGTCATAAGTCTCTATAAGCCTCAACCCCATTAAATGGGCTAAAAACTTTAGCCCGCGGCTCTTGAACCATAAATTATTTATATACACATAAAAATATCTAACATATACTAAATATTCATTTAATTATGTCATTTTTAGTAATTTTGCAATAATAAGCCTCAACCCAGCTCATTTGCCAAACAAGTTTAGAAAAATACAAATTTTAATTTCGGCTTATATTATAAGCCCTATCCCCACCCCCATCACAATCCCCGGCCCAACCCCAGCCTCGGCCTATTTCGCCAAACATACCCGTTGTATAGAAATAATGTGGCACTAGTGAGGCCCAAATGGCATGGCTTTGGTTGCTTACCACGCCCCTTGCTCTAAGAGCATTGGGTACAGTGGGCTCATAGCTTCAAGCCATGGGCCAAAAAGTGTTGCCACGTAGTAAAAGTGCTATGGTAACGGAATTCTTTTGGCACCACATTTTATGGCTCCCTCGTGGCACCACCAAATGTGGTGCCGTGAGAGAATTTTTTTTCATTTATATAAAATAAAGAATACAAAATTAAACTTAAATAAATTTCATTAAAATTAAACACGTTACATTAATAAAAAAACATTATATAAAAATAAAAAAATAGTACGAAAAAAACGTAAACATAAAAAGACATAAAGTTTGAAGATCGTTGACTTTTAGCATTGTCGGGTTTGAACCGGAAGAGGCGGTCGAGTTGAAGATCGTTGACTTTTAGCAATTTTTTCTTTGCCGGGTGGACGCGGCAACTCGTCGGCTCCAAAAAGCTCAGGTTCCTTATCGGTAACCTAATGACGGTTTCGTCATGCGTTTGTTGAATCGGGATTTTTTCACTTGTGCGTGTCTTAAAAAATAACCAAGCGCTCTTGTGCTTAAAATCCGAACCCGTGTGTGTTTTATACAAGATTTCAACCCTCGTCATCCAATTCTCATTGTTCTCCCCACTCATAACCCTCGTTTCGATTATTGTTGGTTGGCGGGATTGTTGGGAAGATCCGAGTTGATTTGGTTGTTGTTGAGAAATTTGGGTACATTGCAATTGTTGCTGAAGTTGCCAATGTTGAAATGCAACTTGTTGATCGGGATTAGAATATAGGTTATAGTGGGGATAGTAAGGAATTTGGGTGTTGGGATTAGCCGAAGAAGACGAGCTCAGAATGTGGTTTTAGGGGTCGTTGAGCATACCGGTTATCCATGGATTGTTAGGATTGTTGTGATTCATTTTGGTGAGAAAAAAATAAAAGATGTAGAAAATAATGTGTTATAAATTATTGTGGAGGAATGTGTAAAGTATGGTAGAATAATGAGGTATTTATAGGATTTTTAAGGGGTAAAAATTTGAAAAAAATAAGTGATTAAATGCAAAAAA